>CAWUFW010009319.1:600000-795833 GCA_963921515.1 Calotriton arnoldi | reverse complement strand
GATCACTGACATAATATCGTCAGTCTAAATATCGAGGTAGCAGAATATCGTCGCCAAAATATCGATGGACAAAATATTGACTTCCTATCTCCATAAAGGTAAGTACCAAAATATCGAAACCAAAATATCGTTGTTAAAAATATAGTTGTACAAAAATATCGATTTTTTTAATGTCTTAAAAACAATATAAAATTAATTAAATTATAAATATAATTAAATAAAACAGTTAGAATTATTTAAAAAATGTTAAAATTAATAAATAATAAATGTAATGTAAAAAAATATTAAACACTCATAATTATTTTTTTATATATATATTAACTTAATATTAATAAATAATTAATAAATTGAATTATAAAATGTTAAAAACATAATTTAAATTATAATTACATATATATCTAAATAAACCTGTAATATAAATATAAAAATTAATTTTCTATATAATAAATTAAATTATTAAAATTATTATTATTTTTTAAATAATATTTCACACTACATTAATTATAACAGTAGGGAAAACATTGCATAGCGTAGGGAATACAATTACTATTCCCACACCAACAAGTGTAACAGTAGGGAAAGCGTTGGATAGCGGGAAGGTAAAAATTACTATTCCCACTCCAGTGAGTGTAACAGTAGGGAAAGTGTTGGATAGCGGGTGGGTAAAAATTACTATTCACACTCCAGTGAGTGCAACAGTAGGGAAAGTGTTGGATAGCGGGTGGGTAAAAATTACTATTCCCACTCCAGTGAGTGCAACAGTAGGGAAAGTTTTGGATAGCGGGAGGGTAAAAATTACTATTCCCACTCCAACAAGTGTAACAGTAGGGAAAGTGTTGGATAGCGGGTGGGTAAAAATTACTATTCCCACTCCAGCGAGTGCAACAGTAGGGAAAGTGTTGGACAGCGGGTGTGTAAAAATTACTATTCCCACTCCAGTGAGTGCAACAGTAGGGAAAGTGTTGGATAGCGGGTGCGTAAAAATTACTATTCCCACTCCAGCGAGTGCAACAGTAGGGAAAGTGTTGGATAGCGGGTGGGTAAAAATTACTATTCCCACTCCAGCGAGTGCAATAGTAAGAAAAGTGTTGGATAGCGGGTGGGAATAATTTACTATTCCCACTCCACCAAGTATAACAGTAGGGAAAGTGTTGGATAGCGTAGGGGAGTAATGTAGTATTCCCACTCCTGCAATATAATGAACATTATTTAACAATTAATTAATTTAAAAAAAATAATTTACCTCCCACCATATTCCCCTAGAAACGTCACCACCAATATTGTAAAATATTAATGAATTAACATAATTAATTATCAATTAATTAATTAACTAATAACAACAAGAAAATTAATAACCATCAAATAAAAATTAATTCACAGAATTAACACTATAAAATAACTTTAAAAAAATATTATATAAAAAATATTAAAAATTTTAATAAAAATTAAATTACTTCCCACCCTACTCCCCTATCAACACTCAACCCACTCCTAAAAAAAAGTACACAATTAACATATTAACAAATTAATTATTAATAATTAATATCAAATTAATAACTTTTTTAAACACAATTAACATATTTACCAATTAATTATTAATTGTTATTAATAACTTTATAATTAATTAATAATTAGTTAATTAACACAATTAGCAATATAAATTATTAAATACAAAAATATTAATTAATTAATTAATTAATTAATTAAAATTACATTACTTCCCACCCTATTCCCCTATAAACCCACAACCCGCTACAGAATAAAATTATGCAAAAATTAATTAACATATAATTAATTAATTCAAAACAAATTCTTAATTAATATATTGTAATTAAATTACTTCCCACCCTATTCCCCTATAAACCCACAACCCGCTACAGAACTAAAATACGCAAAAAATATTTTACATAAAACTCATTCGTTTTAAAAATTCAAACATACATTATAAAAATAATATATACTTTTAACACACGTACTAACATTTAAAACACTAAAAAAAAATCGATATTTTTAACAACGATATTATGACTGACAATATCACTGACTTCGATATTATGACAAACGATATTACTTACCTACACATCGATATTCTGTACCACTATATTTTTGACAGTCGATATTCTGTCCACTCCATATTTTAAACTCAATATTTTGTCCACTCGATATTTAAAAGTTGATATTTAGACTGGTTACCATATTTGGAGCATTGATACCTGGAGTTGGGGTTACACTGAATGCATACAAAATTCGACAATTGTCCACAGTGGTTGATCGTTTATCAACAGATACTGCTGGAGGATTCCTGATGATTAACACTGAAATGATTGCCATGAGATCTATGGTTATGCAAAATCGACTTGCCCTTGATATATTATTGGCAAAAGAGGGTGGAGTCTGTGGAATGCTGAAAGTTCAACATTGTTGCACTTACATTTCAGATAAAAGTAAGAATCTGGAAGGATACATTCAGAATATCACTGATTTGCATAAGAAAGTAACACAACTAGAGGTTGACGGTGTCTGGGAGAGACTAAGGGGCCGATTCTGATGAGGGTTGGAAAAGCTTCCCGACCGAATCGGTTGGGAAATGGTGTCTGACCCACTCGGATCGGGAAAGTCCGACCGGCGGAGTAGGATGCATCCGGATGCTTCCAGATACGATTTGGTTGAACTCCCATTGACTTCAATGGGAACATTTGTTCCTAACCGCATCAGAATTGGGCCCTCGGTCGGGAAGACACGTTCCCGATCCGATTTGGAAGGAGCAAATGCCGTTAGGAGGCCTTCCTAACCGCATCAGAATCAGGCCCTCGGTCGGGAAGCTTTTCCAACCCGCATCAGAACCGGGCCCTAAGTAAGAGTTTCTCTACTATAAGCAATTGGTTTTCTTCTATAGGTAGTTCCTTAGTAGGAAAAATAATAGTACCAATAGTTTCTGTAGCTGTTATGATTTCATAATACGAATGACTTATGTTTGTGTGAAGAAAAGACGCAAAGAAAAGAAAGAAAGGAAATTAAGTAAGGAACATAAAGAAAGGAAAAGAGAGATAGATGAAATAGAATTGGAGGATTTTAAAGAAAAATTGTACGTAAAATGTAAGGAGCAAGGGCCAGAAGACAAAATAACAGCTATATAACTTGGTAAACCGTATGTTTAGGGATTTTATGATGGTAAATCATCAAAGGGGGATTGATGGAGTGAGGTTTGTAAAAATACATCCTCATGAAATTAAGTAACCCCATAATAATGTATTGACTGCATGGACTAACCAACCCTGAATGCACACATTCACACATGGGGCAAACACATTTTACATAATATACTAAACCATGATGGCATGAGCACGTATTAACTGTTTGCGCTTTGAAAATCGTACTAATGCATGTTTGTGCTATGTTGTACATTGCACATTTTGCATGTTGTGCACAAATAACGAAAAGGTTGCTTTAAATTAATAGCTTTCGCTAGGAAGTAATTAATACAGGGTATTAGTATGGTGGGAGGTAACCATAATGGGTTTTATTTCATAAATTAATATTCTTTTGTGTTTATTTACTTTAGTACGAGATTGGGCCTGCATGAAAATGGCCTCTTGTCTGAACCAGCATGTGGTTGTCTTGGTCTGTACGGAGGACGCATGCGCCGAAATGTTTTGCCTGCTTACGAGCTGCAGAGTGTACCAGCTGATGTAATCCGTGTGAAGGCCATGTTGACCTGTGTCCTATTGTTTATGTGCCAAGACACGACAGCGACTGTGGGAACTGCCATCGCTACGTGCAATTTGAATGTGAAGCGGATGTCATAATACGAGAATGTTGCAAAATGTATAACTATTGATATTAGTAGTATACAAATGTATTTATCCTTAATACTACCTTTGTTAAAACCAGTATGGGATGGATTTGCGAGGAGAACTGGATGAGGTGACCCTAGTATGATTTGTGACAACCAATCACAGGCCGAGTTTCTACTGATACTGCAACATTGTAAGATAGTGAGCTAGGCATTAGGGTATAATTGATATCCCAATTAGGGGTGTAGGGAGTTCGGATCAGAAGAACATGAGAGAGCAGATCGGATCAGAAGAACAGAGAGAGAACGTAGAGAACATCTAGATGTTGAGAGGGAAGCACACCAAGACAGAGAGAGCAGACCAGCATTAAGCCAGAGAGCCCCTTAGGTACGAGAACATTGCGGGAGTGCTTGGGAGGAGACTGCGACCGAGGAGAACTAGATTAAGGTAGATAGGATTGGGAGATTATATTTCTTTCCAAAACTTAGCTGCATCTGTCCTGTTAACTTTGTCCTCTGAGCCTATCTCTGGGGACCCCTTGCCACAACCTCGGCCAAGGAAGTGGTTTTCCTTATTCTTTGGTGGGTATCACCCTCCTTAAATGGTTTAATTTTTGTAATATATTTCTGCAAGTGTTTATGCTGTACCTTCTCTTCCCTTATTCCTATGCACGCTATGATGTCGATACAAATGATTCATTTTGATTACATTGCTTGATAATTTGTTCTCCTATATGTGATCTTGTGTGTGCACTGACAATCTGAATTATGAGCATATAATTTTAAATAAGATAAAATTATTAACCGAATAGATGACTCTGTGGTTATTTAGCTAAAGTATTAAACTGTTTAGTTAATCATAGTCACCATCAACTCTTCAACTAAGGGTCCATCGACCAAAGGAAGAAGATAGTTGAGATTACGAATAGTTAGGAATATATATAAATGTTATTAATGTGAAGTGTAGTATTGTATATAATAAAACTGACAAATTAAACCCCCCAAATCTAGCGCCCGTCTTCAGGGATCATGTATGGGTAATGTGTGATGGGCCCCGTTATTTGGTAAGCAATTTATGTATGAAGAGATTTCCCTGGTTCATGATTTAGAGGTTGCGCTGGATCACATCCTTTGCATGATTCTTTACTTGATAATTTGTGGTATAAAAGTATGTATGATATAGGTACCAATACACAAAATGATAGTTGTTATGTATGTTCTTTTATTCCCCATGCCATAGAAAAACTACCTTTAGTGTATTCTAAAGAAGTGCCTGTTAATATAGCAAACTGTTTATTGCATCTTTTCTTTTGTAGGATAAAAGCACAGTTACGGCCAACTCAGGTTAGTCCTGTGACTGCCCGAGTTAATACAACTAGATTTGATACAGCCCCTGAAATTTAACAAATAAAACAGAGATAACGAAAGAGATATCCAGAATGGATGGAGCAGGCCAGAAATATAGTTATGTAAATTGGGAGGAAGCGGTATTGGAACAAGGTATTCTAGGGAGATCTAATCCAACATCCACCTGTGATAATTATTCTGCCAACCCACTGCCCCGAGATTGTACAGCCAGGCCAGTATTAAGTATTGAAGCATCAGTATTTGCCAATAATAAATGGTTTACTGGAGCTAGGTTTACATGTAGGGCCATATATTTATGGAATGGCACAGAAACAAATAGTCCTTTGAGATTTGATGAGATAAAAGGATCATGTCAGCAAGTATGGTATGAAAACATACTGAGATATACATGGCCTGGAACTAAACATCATCCTAAGCTGGCTGTGAAACTAATGAGATTTTCTCTTTGCTTTCAGGGGAAATGGGATTGCTAAAGTGGGACGGAATCTCAAGTGTAGCTCAACTATTTACAGTGCTGATATGTAGGGGGTACCTCCAGCCTTATGGATTTTTTTCTGGAAGTGTGGCGCTCGAATATACACTCAACTACCCCCGACTGGAGCGGAATCTGTTCATTGGTGACTTTGCATACCCCATCTATGGTAATACCAGCAAAAAAATAAAAGATTTGCATTTGCATCCTATGATATAGACTTTGCATAATTTGCATAGACAGAAGAAGAAAGAGGGGGTGCTCCTGATGAGTGGTTCGCTGGCTGGTTCGACTGGGTGCAGTCCTGGATGTCGGGGTTGTCTATGGCCTTGTTGTCTATAATAGTTCTGTTGCTATTGATGTGCCTAGTATTTCAGATTATCTTAGCATGTTGCAAGAGGGTTACGGCTAAAGTGGGAGGTATGTTTCCTATAATAAGAAATAAAGGGATGCAAAATACAGAACTAGGAGAAATGTACAGGGGTAGTGAAGAAATAGTTGAAGAGTCGACTAGAGAGGGAATGAAAGGAATCAAAACCCAAATTTAGCTTTCAGCCCTAATCATTCTGTGAATTATTCTGTTTTACCTATATCTTTCCCAAAATCTGTGAGCATTATTATAGTGTAAAGAAGGACATTTTGTATGAGGCTGTTTGAATGTGTGGTTAAAAGTGCATGTTTAAGTTGCACATTGAATCTGGTAATCTACAGCCTGCTTCCAAAAAAGGTCTAAATGCGGTCTCACTTAAGTGTTTTTCCTCCTATTCAGGGTCGGATTGGTAAGGCGGGCACTCGGGCAATGGCTGAGGGGCCGGTATCCCAGTTCCAGCTGTTGGCTGCTTTTGGGCAGCCTGTGGGGCCTATTTGGGCAGTGTCTGTGGTGTTCGGATGCCGTCAGCGGCCCAGTGGGTGCCTGAGTGGCCTTTCTGGATACAGATGGGCGTCCATTATCTCCTTTCACAAACGGGGCAGAGGTGTCACTCCCTTTCTCTCGCTGTCCGCCCCATTTATGTATGCATATTGAGCGGGGCAGAGGGCCTGCAGAAGTGGCCTCACTTGTTTTCAGGTGTGTTTCGTGGCAGGGGGCCTGAGCAGAAGTGGCCTCATTTGTTTTCAGGTGTGTTTCTCCAGTGTAAACTGATCCGTGCATTTTTTTTTTTTATCTAAGTGAAGTTAAGAAAAAATGCCTATGTCAGAGGACCCCCCCCCCCCACCACCATCCCTTCTTTTCATAAAACTCCGCCGAAGCAGTGTTTTGTGGAAAGGCAATATGCAAATGTGGGCCACTTTTTTTAGTGTGCCCGGGCCGATTTTTGATCCCAATCCAACCCTGCTCCTATTGTGTGTGTTTCTGGGAACCTTTGTGACTTCAATATATGTTGCAGGAAATTCAGAGCAGCAGAGGATGTGCCAAATATAGATCTGTATAGGTAACTCAAAATTTTAAGCGGATGTTAGTTCATAAAAATACAAATAAAAATTCTCATTACCCAATTAACAAAGAGTAATCATAACCGTCCTCTGCTTACCAGAAAACTGATCCAGCGCAATATTAGCCAACAGCATTCATACACCATATACTCACTTGGGCCCATACATTCATACTACACTAATACTTACGCTGGGTGTCAGATGTACTCTTTTATCAAAGTCCCTGCTACCAATTACCTTCTGATTGAAGAGTAATAACTTACCAATGGATCCTTTGCCAATTGGGAAATTTAAAATGAGTGACATTCAATATAGTTCATAATCCTGAAATAACCACTGAGTCAGGAAGTTTTAAAATGTTTATCTAAAGTTTTAGCAGAGTAAAATACAGAAAACACGGTACTTGATTGAAATACCCAAGAAAAAGCATAGAAATGATTTTGCTAATCAATGACGGTGTTTAAGGAAGAGGAGAAGATAGAGACAGCAGCGCAACTAAAGGTTGCAGTATAGTTACCTAAATGCGAGAACCAAGCCCCTTGGCCAAGGAGTTGGAAAAGAGAGGACCCAGGAAGGATGAAGAGCAAAGACTTCTTCCAGGATCAGGACAGGACCGGTGACCTCTCTACAACGACGCCTGTGCCGTTCCCCTCTCTGATACTCGACTTCTCCTCGATTCTCCCGTTCTAATGGACTCTGCCGCCCCTCCTCAGGACCTCTTCTGGACAGGGATTCAGTCAGCAACCGATCAGCATGGCAGTCTGGAGCTAAGAGCTCTCTCGCAGCATGGACGCCTGTTCTTCGTGAAAGCATGCTCCCTACTAATTAACTAATGCTATATTCTATTATACCCTTCTATGCCCATGTACCTCCCCTTAATGTTGCTAAAATATGGGACCACTACTTCTGATTGGACAGGGACAGGGGTTGATTCTCGCACCATATCGATTTGGCCTAAATTGTAAAGCCTATTGTCTTTACGTTCCCTCCCCTTCAAATTAATACATTTGCTTTATTTCCCACTCGTCTCACGACAAATGTTATACATTTTACAGGGGAAAAGTATCAATTTGTCCACAGGAAACATAAAGTACAGCATCTTCGGCCAATGGGTCATGGCCTTGGGAGACGTCCAAGTTGACTTCACTTGGCAGGCACACAGGACACATGCGCAAAACCATCTGTCTCTCGAGTTACAAGTCACCAACCCAGGCCCAAGTTTACGAATTACTAAAAGTGCAAGAAGAAAATATTAAAATCACAAATAAAATGTTTCACTGTATGCCCACTTTCCCTACTCTATTCCCAATTAATTATAATACTATCCTGCATTAGTAGCATTAAGAAAACGACAATTTAATAATGACATGAGAGCAAGCTTAAGCATGTGAAAACATTTAGCGGCCATTTTAGTGCACACTGCGCAGAAGCAGAAGTTTCCCACCAAGCAAAGAAAGACGTCACACCATGTGATCAGGTTGCGACATGCGCATTGAGGTTCCCGCGCTTTAGCGGACATTTTGGATTACAGACAAGCGTTATTCATTAGTAGAACACATAGGCAAGCTTCTGTCCCTCTTGTGTTTGTGAATGCAAAGGTTAGTATTGACAATACAAATTTAATAAGTTAATACTATCAGGAGGATTGCGTACAAGCAAGTGTCATTTTTGAAACCTTGCTCCATCAATACCCTCTCTGATGGCGTTTCTGAGCCATCAAAAATACTACCCTCAATCAGATGCCAACTTCTAGCAATTCGTTTCATTCTCATTTTTACATTTTCTGTTTTTCACATCCCCTTTCAGCTTTTTTGTATAATTCACTTCTCCATTCTTCAAGTTCTATTTCATCTAGTTTTCTCTTCTTTCCTTTTCCTGTCACTTTATATGTTCCACTCTTTCTACAGCATTTGCACCATATTGTTATTGCCAATATTATTATTGCTATCCCTGCTAGGGGTACTAATATTTGACCTATAAGTCCTTTCCCTATATTAGCAAACCAGGTTCCAATTGACGAGATACTATTTGTCAATCTTTCCCATACACTATCAACTTCCAGTGGTTTAAGTTCTTTCTCAAGTTTAGTTATGTTCTGAATATACGTTCCAATTTCTGCACTCTTATCAGGAATATAAGTGCAACAATGTTTCGTCTTCAATAATTTACAGACTCCTCCCTCTTTTGCCAATAGAATGTCAAGAGCAAGTCGATTTTGCATCACCATAGATCTAATCGCAACCATTTCCTGCATTAATCATTAGAAAACCTCCAGCAGTATCCGTTGATAAACGATCAACTACTGTAGACAATTTACATATTTTCCTTGAGTTCAGAATTATTCCCACTGAAGGTATCAATGCACCAAATATATCACCTACAATTTCTGAAAAACTAGCTCTTTTACTACGTATTAATTCATTATTGTTTTCATTGCTTCCAGTGTTTCTTTTTACGTGGTATATCTTTGGAAAAACTATTCCAAAATAACAACTTCCATACCATCGTGCAGGAAGCCTAAAGTAAGCCTTATTCCCGCATACATAATAAATTCCAGGAAAAACTGAATCTGTTCCTCCTTTGAGTCCCCAACCTCCAAGAATTGAAAAATTTTGTTCACATTCACTGGTACCGATGAAAACATTGTTATAATCAGTCTTTAACCTATGAAGACAAATTGTCCCTGTCTTTACGAAATCCAGAGCCATTGCAGCTTGAGCCTTGCCAGGTGTGTAACTACCTTCTTTCTCAGCCCAAGGTGGTAAATGAGCCTTATGCGCAGAAGCTTTCTTTTGAAAATCTTGTCTTCTATCTTCTACTAAATTCAAAAATATCTTTTCTTCTTCTAGTAAAGAACATGTTAGATTGTGTCTATGTGCATGTGTTATGTCTATTGACTTCATTGTTAAGAAAAATTCTCCCATAAACTGTGCGTCTTGACTACTAAGCACTTGGTTCATACTCTTGCGAATCGGAACCTCAGAAAATATCACATCTAAGTTTGAATAATAATACTGTAGCCTACCTGTTCTATAAAATAAACTTGTTAATACACTACATGAGATGCCATATGTCAGTGGTAAATGATGGTATGTTAATCCTTCCGCTACTGATTCAGGTAACTTCATACAGACATAACAATTACTAACTTCCATTGTGTCTACATACTGAAACAATAACTTTGTGAAAACATTTAAACTAGTGTCGTTATCAGCTATTTCATGATAAATTTCTGCCTCATCTTCTGTCATTAATTCTACTCTATTGCCCTTCATGTTTGCTATCCTCCCTTTAGTTTCATTATTAATCTTCTTATCTGTTATCATAAGGTAAGGAACTGCTACAATCAGGACTAACCATACTATAAGCACCAATACTAGACTACATATGCAGATTGCACAGCATCTCCTACAACAATTTCGTTTTGGTCTCCCAGTAACTCTATCGTCAGGCATTTTTCGACAAGGAAGATTGCTCTTTTTATCTCTTCTTCTTTTCTTTAGAGGATTCTTTTGTTTAGTCAGGGTGGTCTTGTTTCTTCTTCGTATGTTAGTTCTGCACTTGTTCCTTCGCCACCACTGTCACTTGACTCTGAGCTTTCAAAATCTACAAGAATAATATAAGTCCAGTCAGGACCCTTGAATTTGTTATTCACAAGTCTCAGTCTTTTGCTTTTTCTTTTCCCTGACTTTTCTCTTGATCAGTTTGACTTGTTACTTCAGGTACTTGTTCTGGATCTTCACTTCTGGTTGTTATGTGGTACTTTACTCTTTTAATGACACTTGGCCAATGATCTCCTTTTCTTGTTTTCTTTGTTGGCACTGTTTCTTTGTTTTCGTCTTCAGGGATCTCGTTAATTTCACTTTTTAGCACTGTTTCGTTTTCTTCAATTACTGTGTTTCTTGTTTGCTCCTTTTCAGGTCTAATTTGTTTTTCTTCAGTAGCTCCACAATGTCTTTCAAGATGTTGACCTTGTTCTTTTTTATTTCTTTATGTTCATTTGTATCAACCCCTTTTTCTTTAGTGAATTCTTCTTGATCTAACTTCTTCTGATCAGGGCTTATTGCACTGTGAACTTCTGCAGCCTGACCGGATTCTTCTTAACCTGTCTGTTCCTGTGTAAAGTCTATTAAATCTTCACTGTTTT
Organism: Calotriton arnoldi; assembly: GCA_963921515.1. Lineage (NCBI taxonomy): Eukaryota > Metazoa > Chordata > Amphibia > Caudata > Salamandridae > Calotriton > Calotriton arnoldi. Next base: position 784,622 of record CAWUFW010009319.1, on the reverse strand, counting down.
GTGTCCAATTTTCTTTCCTTATCTTATTTTGTTCAGGTTCTCTTATTGTCTTTTCTTCTTGTACCGGAGCTGCTTCTTCTTCACCTATCTGATCTTCTTCTATTTCTTCCAATTTCGCTTGACTTCTTGTTCTGTGGTATACTTCAGGAACTTCTACCACTGGTATCCAATCCTGACTTGTGCTCGGTTGTTCTCCGTCAGCTTCTCTCGAACCTCGATCCTGAGATTCCTCTGCTGGGCAACCTTCAGCTTCTTCAGTGATTGGTGTTGTCTGTGAATTCTCCTCTTCAGGGTCTGGTACTCTCTTTGTGTGGCTTACGTGAATCCAATTAGGAAATCTTGCACACTTCACTGCTGTATTGGTGGTCAATATAACTTGACAAGGTCTGCTCCACCTGGGTGATAGACACGTTTCTCTGGTGTGATTCTTCACTACCACCCAATCACCAGGATTCAGATCATGTTCTAGTTCAGGCTGCCTGGAAACTGCGTCTTCTCCAACCTGATGAGAGACAGAACGCATTAGGTCAGCCAATCCTTTGCAATAATCCAGAACCATATCATCAGATATATTCACTAATTTGTTTGTGGGAACATGTGTTTGTCTCATTGCTCTTCCCATCATTATTTCATGAGGGCTTAATCCTGTCGTTCTGTCAGGTATACTTCTGAGTCCCATCAAGACAAGTGGCAATGCGTCTGGCCACTCTAATGATGTTGATGCACACATTTTTCCCAATCTTGACTTTATAGTGCCATTTAATTGTTCAACCACTCCAGAAGCCTCTGGGCGATATGCACAGTGCAATTTCTGTTTGATTTGAAATACTTCACAGATTATCTGGATCACTTCGCTATTAAAGTGTTTTCCTCTATCTGATTCCAAAGATACTGGGAAACCAAACCTAGGTATGAGCTCACGTAACAACAGTTTTGCAACTGTAATACTGTCATTTCTCCTAGTAGGGTAAGCCTCCACCCACTTTGAAAACAGACACACTATGACTAGTACATATTTTAGTCCTCTGCATGGTGGTAACTGTATGAAGTCGAACTGGAGTCTTATAAATGGGCCCTCTGCCTTTCCAATCTTTCCAAACCCAATTATCGTTTTCCTGCCTGGATTATGCATTTGGCAAGTTAGACATCTCTGGCAAAGACTCTCTGCAACAGCCCTGAATTTGGGATTGTACCAATTTTGTCTGAACAGCCTAATCATTGCATCTCTCCCTATGTGTGAGTCTCCATGATGCATTCTGGCCATTTGTGAGAGTAAACAGTCTGGCATGACTGGTCTGCCATCTGCACTGATCCACACTTCATCTTCTCCTCTTTGGGAGCAACCCACTTTAATCCACAAATTTTTCTCACTTTCATCAACCTCATCTTGCAATTTCTTCACCTCATTCCATGTTTCAGGTGGCATATACAGCATAAATTGGCAGCTGATTCCCATTCTTTCCACCCTCTTATTGACTGACATTCTGGTTTTGGCACAATGTTGAGCCACCAGATCCGCATATCTGTTGCCGACTACCACCCAATCATCTCCTGACTGGTGTGCGGCACATTTCACCACAGCCAATTCTTTTGGTGATTGTATTGCTTCTAGCAATTCCCTTACAAATTGTCCATTTTTAATGGGGGATCCTGAAGAAGTCATGAAATCCCTCTGCATCCACAGTTGGCCAAAATCATGCACAACCCCGTAACCATATTGACTATCTGTAAATATGGTCACTCTCTGATTCCTCCCAATTTTGCAAGCTTTTATCAAAGCAATCAATTCAGCTACTTGTGCAGATTTTACTCCTGGTAAATAGGATGCTTCGACTATTCCAGTTAATTCACATACCGCATAGGCAGCAGTTAGTTTACCATCTTCATGTCTTTGACATGAACCATCGACAAATAGTTCCGAGTCTGGCTTTTTAAGAGGCTGTTCCTCTATGTCTGGGCGTGGTTTTGTACATAATTCTGTAATTTGTACACAATCATGTTGATCTTCTTCATCATCTTTATTTGTTTCGTGATATGGGTCCGGTAGTAAAGTTGCTGGATTTATTATTGTACACCTTACCATGGTCACATTTTCAGCACCCATTATTATCCTCTCATATTTAGTCAGCCGACTAGGAGTAAGATGCTGAGTTCGGGTTCTTGTCAATAGAATCACAACTGCATGTGGAACATACACTTTTACAGGATGTCCCATCACAATTGACTCGCTTTGTTCAATGCTCAAACAAGTTGCTGCCACTGCTTTTAAGCATCCTGGCAACGCGGCTGCTACTGGGTCCAATGTAGCAGAAAAGTACGCTATAGGACGTCTGTCTAGTCCATGTCTCTGAGTTAGGACAGAAAGTGCACAATTTTCTCTGTCTTGACAGAATAATGCGAATTCTCTTTTATAATCAGGCATGCCTAGGGCAGGTGCTGAACAAAGTGCGTTTCTCAATTTTACAAAAGCTTCTACACTTTCATCCTCCCACTCAACAGGGTCCTTTGCTTTCTTTTTCGTCATGTTAATTAAGGGCTTAGCTAACATGGAAAAATTTGGTATCCATTGTCGACAGTAGCCTACTATTCCTAGGAACATTCGCACTTGTCTTTGGGTTACAGGCATTTGCATTCTCTTTATTAATTCTACTCTTTCAGAGGTTATTCTTCTTTTTCCCCTCTCAATTTGATGTCCCAGATATTTAACAGCTGTCCTTCAAAACTGTAACTTTTCAGGTGAGACTTTATGCCCTTCCTCAGCCAAGAGATTTAATAATGCTATGGAATCAACAACACAGTCTTCTCTGGTGGTTGACGCCACCAATAAGTCGTCGATATATTGGACTAAGACTGAGCTTCCTGGCATCACTAGTTTTTCCAGGCACTTTTTCAGTATCTGGTTGAAGATGGAAGGACTTTCTGTGTACCCCTGAGGAACACGATTCCACACATAGACCTTGTTCTCAAATTTAAATGAGAAAAGATACTGGCTGTCTGGATGCAATGGTATTGAAAAGAATGCTTGACATAAATCAATTACTGTGAACCATCTTGCATTCCAAGGGATCTGGTATAGAATTACTGCAGGATTTGGTACTATGGGACAACATGGTTCTACAATCTTATTTATTTTCCTCAGCTCCTGAACAATCCTATATTTTCCACTAGGTTTCTTTAATCCCATTATTGGTGAATTACATGGGCTACTCATTACTTCTTTTAGGATGTTTTGTTCTACCATTCTATTTATTTCTTCAATGACTCCTGCTTTTACTTCTGCACTCATTTTGTACTGTCTGGTATTTGGGAAAATTGCACCTTCTTTTACCGTAATTTGAACTGGATCTATTTTTGCCATAAGTCCTACTTCTTTTCCGGTGAAATCCCATACCATGGGGTTTACTGTACCTTTTATTTCTTCTGGCAACTCATCTCTTGTTATTAACGAAAACATTTCGTCTATTTCTGTACCTTGTTTTGCAACCAAAATGTTATATACATGGTCCTCATCTGGTGTCTGAACTGCCACACCATCTGGCGTGCAGAAAATTGTACAGTTCATTTTGCACAATAAATCCCTACCTAATAAATTCACTGGGCTAGAATTGCACACTACAAATTGGTGCATTTCTCTGAAGTTTCCTATTTTGACTTCCATTGGTTCTGTAAGAGGCGTTCTAATTCTTTGATTAGCTACCCCTACTACTTGGATATCTTCACCAGAGAGAGGAAGGTCTGGGATATCTGCTGATCTCACCGTAGACCTGGTAGCACCAGTGTCCAAAAGGAAAGTAATATCATTACCTTTCACATTTCCTTCAACATATGGACCAGACTGATCTACCTGTAAGGATGCGCCAAGTACGCACTCCTTCTTCCCCTCTCCTAGGCACCGTCATGAGTTGAATTCACAGTAATTGTCCTGCAAAAGAAATTGTGATGTCATATAATCATTCTTACCACTCCCTCCTGGGTATCCAATGTCTGTACCATGCTTTGCTCTGCTTACATTACCCAGAACAGGTGGAGGTGGTAAGTGACTCTGAGGATTTACACCCTTCTGTGAGTCATTCTGCGTCTGTGGATTTAAGTTTTGATTTGGGCCATTATTATTCCGAATCTTTTTACATTCGTCCTTCCAATGCCCCAATTTTCAGCCTCCATGACAAGGAAATTTCTTTTTAGCTTCTTCTCTACTCATTCGTCCTCTAAATTTTCCACCATTTCCCGTATCACCACTCGTTCCAGAATCTTTTCCTGGATTTTCACTCGGATTTTCCAAATTAATTCCCTGCTTCTCTGCCATTTTCACCTGAGCCCACATTACTTTTTCCTGCAATTTCTTGTGTCTATCCTCAATATCGTCTCCACAATATTTTGCATACTTCAGAATCTCATCTATGGGCTTTCCCTGCCAACACAGCATATGCTGTTTAATCATCTGGCAAATCTCTGGCTTCAGACCGTAAACAAATCGATACACAAACTGACTCATGTTTTTGTCTCCAATGTCCTCAAATCCACTATACTGTTTAAACACCTGCAATAGGCGCTCATAGTAAGAATGTACTGATTCACTGGCTTCTTGGGTGGTTCGATCTATTTTCACCCAATCTGTTTCTTTCGGGGTATTTTCCCTTTCAGGTATGTTATCACCTGCTGATACTTTTTCATTACATCATTTGACGGGGCACCTGTCTTCGGATCTCTAGGATATTCATCACTTGGCCAATCCACTGTGATTTTACAATCTGTCCATAAATCGGCAGGTACCACTATGTCAAACAGACCATCCAAATCCTTCAACAATACCTTTGACACCTTCACAAAGCTTTCAACCTGCTTGTACCATTCAATTGGTTTTTCTCTCAATTTTGGAAAATCATTCGTAAATGACAAAATATCCTGTCTGCTTCATGGGACATGTACATATCCTCCTCCCGCAACTTCTCGCATTGGATACATCTGGTCTGCTTTCCCTGTTTCCTTCATCACATATTCTGATGCTGTTCTACTTGTTCGTGCTTCTTCCTTTTTCTTGGCCCGCCTAGTCTTTCATTTATCTAGGTCTCCCTATTTTTGCAAAACTAACATTAATTCTCTTATTTGTAATCTTCTTCCAGAGGCATTCATATTTTCTAAATCTTTGTCTGAAAATTCTGCTCTATAGGGTTTCTGTAGTACCTTTGATCTCCCTATTTCTATTCCCATCTGTAGTGCTAAATTGGATAATTTTTCATGAAATATCCTTACATTTCTGGTGATACTCCTACATAGGAACAATAATTCTTCTTCATCATAGGTATTTAAGCGTTCTAGTCCTACATTTCCTGCTATTATTTCTTCTAATTCGACTTTTAATTTATGAATGTCCATTATTTTCGGAGGTGTGCACTGTTTAACTGACCCTTGCACCCATCTTTCTGGATCTTCAGGTGTTACTATGGTAGCACTTTTTGCTCCCGATGAAGTTACTAAACTTACATCTTTTGAACCTCCAGGTACATCTTTTCTTGGAGTACTATTTACAGAACCTCGAATAGGCAAGTCCATAAGTGATATTGTGGATTCACAGTCACTAAATTGATCCTCAATTATAACTGGAGCTTCAGGTTTGGGATTATTCACAGGAGTAGGTGCAAGTATGGGTAGAGGACAATTTCCCTGAGTACCATATAATGGAACTACTGGACCAATTGTTACAGGTATGGTCAACGAATCAGGATGTACTTTTATCTGGGTTATTTTCTGTATTAATTCTGCTCTGGTTTTTTCTAGGGCTTCTTTTTCTTTGTCATGAAGTATTCTACTCGTGGTGAATTCATGCATTACCTGTGGCACTAATGGAGTTTTTGGTGGTGCACTTGGGGTGCATCCACTTGTCCCTTCCTGATATGGTGGGGGATTTCTTAACATTTCTTCCATAAATTCGTCTTCTGAATCCTCATTTCTCATTAAATGTTTTGTCTTTTCTGTACATTTGCCTCCTGATTTCTCTCCTTCTGTGAATAATGGATACAGTCCTTCTGTAATCATTGCCCTTCTCCATTGTTTCATCTGACCCTCTCTCGACTCACGTAAATATCTGGGGAAAAATCCTGGGTAACTCCTATTACTTCTAGATCTATCCCGCTCAAATGCCTCGGTTTCCCATTCTTCTAGAGCTTCGTACTGAGTTAATCTAGGTCTGGGTTCTAAGTCATTCATCCTCAATCTCAAGTTCTGAAGAATTCGCCCATTGAAGGTGCCATTCTGGGGAAATGCTAATATTCCATCATTTTTGGTGTATTCTATCCAATTCTCCATCCATACACAAGTATGATAACCTCTCTCCATCATCATAAATGATGCTGGCGTTTTAGCTGGTGGAATAATAATTCCTTCTCTAGTTTTGATTGGTTTGTCCTTTTTAAAATAATTCTTAATCTTTTGCAAAAATGACATTTTTCTCCTTTCTCCGTACATTCTATCTAATCTTCTGTGTACAAAATTATATTCTGCAAAACCTAGGAATCTCCTATCCGGACGAGTTCCTGTTAAAGTCGGATCACGTTTTAACATGCAATCCTTATCCACTAAGAATTTTGCTTCTATAATTTCGACCAATCAAATGTCTTCTATCTTTTATTTCCGAGCCAATCCTTGCGCTGCCTTTTGGTGACGTTTGTCTGTCAACCCCTCCTTTACAATCTGCTCTTTTCTGTCCTCGCTGGTTTAACCAATCCCAGCGCGGCACCTGTGACGTCAGTACTACTCCTGACTACTAACCCCTCCTTTACCAGAGTCTTTCCACACCCGCTGTTTCAACCTACCACAGCGCGGCGTTTTGTGACGTCAGCTCCCTCTCCGGCAACTGACCCTCCCTTTACAAAAATTTACGCAAACTTATTTTCTCTATAAATCTTATTTAAATTTCAGTAACAACATAAAACATTCGCTATCGTGCCAGTTTCCTCTAAATTCGAAAAGGATAGTTTCTTCCACACTTTAGTAAAACTTTTCCGTTTACTAAACATACACTACGAGTAAAACACTTCCGTCTACTCTTCACACAAGCTCCAGAAGTATCTGTTACTTCTCTAATGTTACCCTTACTAGGTGATATAACATCAAATTTTTATCAGCGTACCCTTTTGCTATTACTCACACGCATAGAGTCCCTAACGAGTACTGAAAGTCCTGCTTAACTTTTCAGTACTATTTCTGCCTGACAGATAACCTCACTGCAGTATGGCTTCCACTTGCCACCCACTATTCTTTTTACCCCGGGGTATTCTGGACAACATAAAACAAACTCAAAATTTTAGGCGCATGTTAGTTCATAAAAATAAAAATAAAATTCTCATTACCCAATTAACAAAGAGTAACCATAACCGTCCTCTGCTTACCAGAAAACTGATCCAGTGCAATATTAGCCAACAGCATTCATACACCATATACTCACTTGGGCCCATACATTCATACTACACTAATACTTACGCTGGGTGTCAGATGTACTCTTTTATCAAAGTCCCTGCTACCAATTACCTTCTTATTGAAGAGTAATAACTTACCAATGGATCCTTTGCCAATTGGGAAATTTAAAATGAGTGACATTCAATATAGTTCATAATCCTGAAATAACCACTGAGTCAGGAAGTTTTAAAATGTTTATCTAAAGTTTTAGCAGAGTAAAATACAGAAAACACGGTACTTGATTGAAATACCCAAGAAAAAGCATAGAAATGATTTTGCTAATCAATGACGGTGTTTAAGGAAGAGGAGAAGATAGAGACAGCAGCGCAACTAAAGGTTGCAGTATAGTTACCTAAATGCGAGAACCAAGCCCCTTGGCCAAGGAGTTGGAAAAGATAGGACCCAGGAAGGTTGAAGAGCAAAGACTTCTTCCAGGATCAGGACAGGACCGGTGACCTCTCTACAACGACGCCTGCGCCGTTCCCCTCTCTGATACTCGACTTCTCCTCGATTCTCCCATTCTAATGGACTCTGCCGCCCCCTCCTCAGGACCTCTTCTGGACAGGGATTCAGTCAGCAACCGATCAGCATGGCAGTCTGGAGCTAAGAGCTCTCTCGCAGCATGGACGGCTGTTCTTCGTGAAAGCATGCTCCCTACTAATTAACTAATGCTATATTCTATTATACCCTTCTATGCCCATGTACCTCCCCTTAATGTTGCTAAAATATGGGACCACTACTTCTGATTGGACAGGGACAGGGGGAGGATTCTCGCACCATATCGATTTGGCCTAAATTGTAAAGCCTATTGTCTTTACGTTCCCTCCCCTTCAAATTAATACATTTGCTTTATTTCCCACCCGTCTCACGACAAATGTTATACATTTTACAGGGGAAAAGTATCAATTTGTCCACAGGAAACATAAAGTACAGCATCTTCGGCCAATGGGTCATGGCCTTGGGAGACGTCCAAGTTGACTTCACTTGGCAGGCACACAGGACACATGCGCAAAACCATCTGTCTCTCGAGTTACAAGTCACCAACCCAGGCCCAAGTTTACGAATTACTAAAAGTGCAAGAAGAAAATATTAAAATCACAAATAAAATGTTTCACTGTATGCCCACTTCCCCTACTCTATTCCCAATTAATTATAATACTATCCTGCATTAGTAGCATTAAGAAAACGACAATTTAATAATGACATGAGAGCAAGCTTAAGCATGTGAAAACATTTAGCGGCCATTTTAGTGCACACTGCGCAGAAGCAGAAGTTTCCCACCAAGCAAAGAAAGACGTCACACCATGTGATCAGGTTGCGACATGCGCATTGAGGTTCCCGCGCTTTAGCGGACATTTTGGATTACAGACAAGCGTTATTCATTAGTAGAACACATAGGCAAGCTTCTGTCCCTCTTGTGTTTGTGAATGCAAAGGTTAGTATTGACAATACAAATTTAATAAGTTAATACTATGAGGAGGATTGCGTACAAGCAAGTTTCATTTATGAAACCTTGCTCCATCAGCGTGACTGTTAGAGTCACGAAAACAGAAAAAAGCTGCACTTTAAGGAAATGTGTGCAGTCTGGGTGGGATACAACGGAAAAGTAGGAAGCTTTTATTTAGTATTATAAAGATTGACTCGCAGCGTGTGTAATTTGAGACTGACTTGTGCTTCTCTTATGGTGCGGCCACTCTCCCAGCTGTCTTATTCTGTGCAAATGGAATGAGCCTGTTTGTGCTCCCTTTGTTGCAGGTGTGGTGATTAAATGATTTTAGCTACTTATAGGATTTTTTCCTGACACATGTATGATGATCACACTCCTGTACCAGGTATGTGTATGTGTACAATTTGGGCTAGCTTTTGGCATGGGTGAGCTGGGACCAGGGTGCTAATTTTCAGAGATGTGCAAGCTATCTCCATTAAGGTCATGCAGACTAGTCCCTATCACCAGGCTCAATTGGTGCTGGGGCTGTTTTTAACACCCCATCAGCCTGCTTTCTTGCACTCTCATCTCCACTCACCCCATGCTGCCACAGACTATTAACCCCCTGCATCAAACAAATTGGCACCAGTGTGAGATGCTAATCTGTGCATAATTCAGGTGAGTGGGAGGGTGGAGGGTGTGTTCAGAGGCCAGTCACTACTCAGATGCATTAAGCCAGGGGCCGACTTCTGAACACAAAAGGGGCTCCCCTGCCTCATTGTATTCAACAGCAGCGAGGGATCCACATTTATTTCCGCCAAACGCGCTACCCTGACAAAGGCCAACTCCTTACACACACTTGTGTACTGAACAGGGTTGGGGCAGCGTGTGTCCCGCTTTTCTCCTGACACCCAACCAGCCTGAAACGGCCTTTAGCATATCCCTGAGGCTGACTCTAAAGTAACACTGGTCTTTGACATTCGTTAAAATAGTATTATCAAATGACGTTTTATGAGCATATTTTGTCACCCGCTACTGCCATTTTGCAGGTTGGGTTTGAGTCAGGCTTTTTTTTACAACAGATTGCGCTTGCATTGAATCTCTAGTCTACGCATGGAAAACAGAGAATGCGCATGCGTGTATCCCTTTTGGAGTCCTGAGCCGATTGAGCCGTTGATCCCTTGTCCGGAGTGGACTCCTCATCCCCACCCTGCCAGGTGAGCAGTTACAAGCGGTTTATTATCGTGCGGATATTTCATAACGTGTCGGTATTCATTTGCGCATGATATCGTGGATCTCTGGGGCCTTTTGCAGTTTATTATTTGAAGGCCAGTGCTGTAGAACTATTCTAGAGGCTCGGGTTCTAATATTTGGTGTTGAATCTGCATGTTTACCTGTGTGTTGGATGGCTGTTAGTTGTGATTTCTTGGACTAGGGGGCTTTGTGGTGTAATATCGCGGGGATGCAGGGTATGATGCCTCCGAAGGTTATTCAAATCTGACATTTAGGAACTGATTGTATTGGTGACCTTTACCGGTTATGCTTTTGAGGTCTATGGGTTGTATTATTAATGGGGACTGTTTTATTATATGTGTAGCGGGAGGATCGCCGTGTGATCGGAGGGCGAACTCGGGTGTGCACTCTGAGTGTGACTTCTGGGGAGGGGGACTTAGGGGTTTGCTAGCTGGTAAAAAAAAACCGATGATTTTCTAAATTTTGGATCATCCTAGCCGTGTATGAGCGGCGACTTGTTTAATTGTATTCACAAATTAAGTCTCTATGTTTTGTTGTGGTAACCAAAGGCTACCGTCCGGACCAGCTGCTGTTGGTGCTGTAAAAGTGCACGCTTGCTACAGCTTCCCACTGACATGCGTCAGTGGCACGTAATTTTCTGCTCGATAACTCATGCCCAGACGGTCCAACTTTGGCGTGAATACATTAGGATCTGACACTTCTGTTTGCTTTATAGTGATAGGTCCCAAAACTGCACGGAACCTTTTCGAAAAATGGCAAATGCTGGATCTGCTGAAATGTTTGCAAAAATGTTGGAAAACCAGATGGTGCAGACGGCCAACATAATGGAACAGCAGTTGGATGCAGAGATCAATAAACTGGACCAGATGGACGATGACGAGCTAGACCGCCTGAAAGAAAAAAGACTTGCGGCTCTAAAGAAGGCGCAGCAACAAAAACAAGTATGTTTCCCAGCACAAATCTAAATTCACTGCCTTTTTAGGTTTAGCTTAACAGCACAGTTGTCTGTTTATGTATTATTACTAATTCTTTAACGTACATAAGTGTAAAGTATGACGCTGCACAAGTCGTAGTTTCAAGTAAATTTAATCCTCATGGAACACCACAAGAAGAGGCACAAAGCGAAGAACCTCCACCTTCAGTCCTGCTCAGCCAACTCCCAAGTAACAGTTCTAACAGTCTAGAATGCACTGTTACTAGGAAGCAAGCATGAGCAATAAGGTTTAAAGGAAAACATGTTTACTCATTACTAACATAGACATAACATCTTCCCCCTTTAATAATAATACAAAAACTTTTAAAAAAACTTAGCACTAATCACTTACTACATCACATTCAAAATAAGATAACCACTTGGGTTTACTTCTCACACGTTTATCTACCTTACTACCAGTACTCTCTCCATACTGTATATTAGTAGAATCTTGCACTTCAGTGGTGGACCCCTGCACATCTGCGATACCATCCTCTAGTTCCAATCTTTCTTCAAGGTTCCGTACATCACCACTCGTTCCACCCATATAACCTTCCTCTACATTACTTCCAGGACCAATACCCTCATTGCTACCGTCCCCTTCAATACTTCCAGCACTAACATCCACCTTACTTCCACCAATATCCCAATCATCACTGGTACTTGCCATATTCTTCACCCTTTGCCATCTCACTGTCAATTACAGCAATTCTTTTTAAATTCCAAACTTTACCATCACTTAGCATAAGAGAATTGTGCAACACTTTAAGCACTTTCAATGGTTCAGAAAATTGACTTTCACCTTTCTTCACCTTCCATGGTTTCCTCACTTTGACCATTATTCCCACTTCTACTTGAGTATCTTTAGCATTATTCCTAGCGTCATGTTGACTTTTATACTTCCTGTGGGTTTCCTCTATTTTTCCTAACCTCATCCAAAGAGACACTAGTACCAACAGAATCTGAAATCCAAGCAGGATTGACCTTAGTTTTTGCCTCTCAAAAGGTTAAACACCTGAAGCATTATGTGTGTCAGTTCTGTATGCCCACACAGTTTTACCCACTTGGACTTCCTAATCTTCCTTGTTCTTTACAGCTGGCTGTACAGTATTTTTGATTGCTCTGTTGAAGCGCTCAATCATGTCATTGCCGCTAGTATTGTACAATGAAGTGGTCCTATGCTTGATTCCCAACTTTGCAAAGTAACCCTGCGCTTCACCAGACATTAATTGCACGCCATTGTCACTGATAAGTTGTTTTGGAAGACTCTCATTGCAAAACACTTCATCTAAGAATATTACTACCGCATCAGTATCAACACGATCCACTATTTTAACGGCAGGCCACCTAGAAAATGTATCTGCACTAACAAGCAATGAATGGCAGTGGTACAGAACACATGCGCCAGCACCTCCCTCCTGTTATTACAAGTAATGTAAAAACAAATCAAGAAGTTTTACAGTGTGCTCAATGTTAACACCGTGCCACCCACCCGGTGTTGGTTATGTAATAGGAAGAAAACTCCCTAAAACAAAATTTGTTAATTTAAATTACAGAGCACAACCAATTAGTATAACAAAAAACTGACTTAGATGTCAGTTTATTTAATCATGAAAACCAGTCATTCATATCAAAATGCAATACAGATTTTTTATAGGTAAAAAGTGTAGTAGTTGACACGTCGTAGATGTTTAGTAGAAAGTTGACAGCCGACACGTGTTTCGTTGCAAGACGACTTCTTCAAGGCTAGTCAATTTTTTTTTTTTACATAAAACGCATACTCAATTTTACAGAGTTGATCTATGATTTTGCAGAAATAGATATATGTGACTTAAAGAAAAGACATCTGGTCTTCTCTGTGATTCCCAAGATTTTACATGACCAGCAAGCTAAATTGTGACATAATGAAGAAAGAGTAGTACAAGATAGTCCAGACCGTGTCAGACCCGAAAATAGTAAGTGTATTTAGATTTATGAAACATGATAGAAATATCAACAATAGTAATACCAAAAAAGTGCTTAGAAATTGTATACGTGTATTGAACATGATCACCCTATGATATAAAAAGACTAAAGAGAAGAATTAGCACATGCAGCAATGGATATAGTTAGTCTATCCAAGAAACAGTGCCACTTACAGAAAAAAGTATGTGCTGATTAAAAGAAATTATACTAAGCCAAAGGTACCTCATCGGTATCTGTTTTCCTTATACTTGAACACCAAGTTTTTTCAATGTATTGGGAGTCGCAAGGTAGACCGAACTGACCGTGCTTGATCAGGCGTAGTGGTCTAAAGTTTGTAAAAGAAGACAATATTATGTGAGGAGAAAAGGCTGACCAGGTTGAATCTTTATAGGGTTTTCGGAGCACTATTTTGCATACCTTAAATAGTTAGTGGGTAAATGCTGAGAGAGATGTAATTATTCGTGTCACAGTATCGGTAGGCGAATACTTCCCCACAGTCCAGCAGCAGGATCCCTGCTGGAAAGCTCCTATAGGATAATATGCCAGATATTAATTCTTGAAGTTTTTATTTTTATTTTTATTTTTAAAATTAACAGGACGATATTGTTAAATTTCTCCTTTATTCATTATAACCAATAAAAGTAAGGTGATAGTCCACGAAACACTTGGTATTAAAAAAATTTTCTAAAATAATTCAGTAATATGCCGAGTAGTGTTAAATCATGGTTCAGACTTCAATAAAGAGCAAACGTATTTATGATAAAAATAGTTGCATGCGGCAAGAACAAACATTATTTAGCTTGGTGTTTGTTATCAGAGCAAATAATAAAAGCTAGAATTCAAGTATTCTTTAATCGTAATAAACATATCTCAAATGAGAGCAACTGTATAAGTATTAAGAGTTTTAGGACAATAAGACAATATTAGTAAGTTTGTCACTTGTGAGTTTATCACCTCTAATGTATGGTTTATCTAAAACCGACAGGACCAATTGGTATTAGGCCTAGTTATCGTCACGAAAAACAGAGAAACTGAAATTCGTAAAAAGATCACTATTGTAACTACATCAACAAACTAGATTTAACTCTGTCCCAAGAGTTTAAGAAGTTATTTGGAACCAGCTAAACGTTGTTCTTACCTAATTTTCAGAAGTATGTCTCCACTCGGTCCCGTTCGTTAGCAAACCGCTATGGAGGGACGCAGAAATAAACATCGGCGGTTATTTCCCGCCAACGTGAGTCTACATCAACAGTGATGTAGGACAAAACCAAGTATTCATCGGCATAGAATGGCTATCAGCGCCATCTTGGAACATGTTATTTTACACTACGGAGTATCTCATCGGGTTAGAGATTAATTTAGCATATGCCTGTGTATCTGCAAGTTGTCTATTGATTTCTGACAGGTAATCATCTGTGTCCATCAGGACTAGATTCCCACCCTTGTCTGCTTCCTTCAACGTTATATCAGGCAGTTGTTTTAAGGCTTGTAATGCCTTCCTTTCCCCCTTTGTGAGATTATCTTTCTTGGCAAGATCATGATGTGAATAGGAATCCTCCCAATTAAATAAGTCTGTTGTCACTAGACGGTAGAACATGTCAAGAGTATTGTCATTTATCATTACTGGTTGGAAGGTAGATTTTGGTCTTAGGCCACTATCTGTACTTAAATCTGATGGAATTCCTAAATCGGTTAAAAGTTGTAACATGTTAGGAACGTTTTGATCTTCATCTGTTATGGATAGCAGTGTCCTAACATCATGCATGTCTTGAATAGTTCTATTACTTTGTACGGCTAGAGATGTTTCTTGAGATGTCACGCATTTCGGGTTCAGAGCAAATAATTTTTTCAATCTGATTTTACGCACAAATTTAAAAACATCCACATGCATTTGTGTAAAGTTAGGTCCAGCAGTCGGACAGAAGTTCAAGCCTTTAGACAATAACTTTATTTCATCATCACTTGGTATGTATTTTGACAGATTTACAATTGCAATATCATTAGATTTTGCATACAATTCAGTATCATCATCAATACAGTTGAAACATGCATCATTAGGAGTGGTTATTTCTTCTGTGTTTTTGATCTGGTCAAGTAGCCCTCTTTTCCTGTCTCTACATGATCTATTGTACCCCTCCTGGTCTTTTTGTGGCATTTAGGCGTTTGTTGTATTCTATTTTGTTCCCCTTTCTGAATCGTTCTACTTCTAATAAAAAAGAAGAAGTAGATATAGGTACATTTGTGCTATTGTTTATACTTGTACCTGGTCCTTCTATTGATTCGCTCCTGATACTAGAGATGTCAGATTCACTATTAGAAGTGACACTGTTAAGCTCCCCTTGTGGAACATGCTCTTTTGCAAATTGGTTTGTATATTATCAAATTTGCGAGCAAAGGTGAAAACTCTGCCAGAACTGTAATCATTTGCATCTCTTTTTAGTTTGCGTGATTTTTGTCCTTAAGATACAACTGATATTTGTGTAACACTTCTTCCAAGATTTTATCATTTTTTTCAGTCGCTTCATTCAAATTTAGTTTGCTAATCTCCTCTTCTAATGCCTGAATCTCCAATAGTAATTGGTCACGTTTTCTATCAGCATGTTTTATTAGAATTGACATCATGCCGTATGAAGAATTAAATAATAAGTCCTCCCATTCCAGGAGTAAGACTCTTTGTTCATTATGTCACAATTTAGCTTGCTGGTCATGTAAAATCTTGGGAATCACAGAGAAGACAGATATGTCTTTTCTTGAAGTCACATATATCTATTTCTGCAAAATCATAGATCAACTCTGTAAAATTGAGTATGCGTTTTATGTAAAACAAAAATTGACTAGCCTTGAAGAAGTCGTCTTGCGACGAAACACGTGTCGGCTGTCAACTTTCTACTAAACATCTACAACGTGTCAACTACTACACTTTTTACCTATAAAAATCTGTATTGCATTTTGATATGAATGACTGGTTTTCATGATTAAATAAACTGACATCTAAGTCAGTTTTTTGTTATACTAATTGGTTGTGCTCTGTAATTTAAATTAACAAATTTTGTTTTAGGGAGTTTTCTTCCTATTACATAACCAACACCGGGTGGGTGGCACGGTGTTAACATTGAGCACACTGTAAAACTTCTTGATTTGTTTTTACATTACTTGGAATAACAGGAGGGAGGTACTGGCGCATGTGTTCTGTACCACTGCCATTCATTGCTTGTTCGTGCTATTATTTTGTGGTCTTGCTGTGCACTCCTATTTCCAATTACATGAACTGTTTTAACAATCTAAATACTAAACATGGCCAGCTTTAAGGACGACAGGGATAAACTCCTGCAAGAACTTTTGGTAACAAAACTAATGCTACTATGGCCAGTACCTCAAATAAGGAGGAAGGCCTTAAGAACAAGTTTCTAAGATTAGAACTACTGCGCAAACAAGAATCCTCCAAATGGTGGGATGCTACAGTTCTCAGAAAATACATTGATATGAAACAGGTCCCACGTGGACTCAGGATCATCATTTTTCCATCTTTTGATGATCTGGGGGAAGACTTACTCCTGGAATGGGAGGACTTATTATTTAATTCTTCATACGGCATGATGTCAATTCTAATAAAACATGCCGATAGAAAACGTGACCAATTACTATTGGAGATTCAGGCATTAGAAGAGGAGATTAGCAAACTAAATTTGAATGAAGCGACTGAAAAAAATTATAAAATCTTGGAAGAAGTGTTACACAAATATCAGTTGTATCTTAAGGACAAAAAATCACGCAAACTAAAAAGAGATGCAAATGATTACAGTTCTGGCAGAGTTTTCACCTTTGCTCGCAAATTTGATAATATACAAACCAATTTGCAAAAGAGCATGTTCCACAAGGGGAGCTTAACAGTGTCACTTCTAATAGTGAATCTGACATCTCTAGTATCAGGAGCGAATCAATAGAAGGACCAGGTACAAGTATAAACAATAGCACAAATGTACCTATATCTACTTCTTTTTTATTAGAAGTAGAACGATTCAGAAAGGGGAACAAAATAGAATACAACAAACGCCTAAATGCCACAAAAAGACCAGGAGGGGGTACAATAGATCATGTAGAGACAGGAAAAGAGGGCTACTTGACCAGATCAAAAACACAGAAGAAATAACCACTCCTAATGATACATGTTTCAACTGTATTGATGATGATACTGAATTGTATGCAAAATCTAATGATATTGCAATTGTAAATCTGTCAAAATACATACCAAGTGATGATGAAATAAAGTTATTGTCTAAAGGCTTGAACTTCTGTCCGACTGCTGGACCTAACTTTACACAAATGCATGTGGATGTTTTTAAATTTGTGCGTAAAATCAGATTGAAAAAATTATTTGCTCTGAACCCGAAATGCGTGACATCTCAAGAAACATCTCTAGCCGTACAAAGTAATAGAACTATTCAAGACATGCATGATGTTAGGACACTGCTATCCATAACAGATGAAGATCAAAACGTTCCTAACATGTTACAACTTTTAACCGATTTAGGAATTCCATCAGATTTAAGTACAGATAGTGGCCTAAGACCAAAATCTACCTTCCAACCAGTAATGATAAATGACAATACTCTTGACATGTTCTACCGTCTAGTGACAACAGACTTATTTAATTGGGAGGATTCCTATTCACATCATGATCTTGCCAAGAAAGATAATCTCACAAAGGGGGAAAGGAAGGCATTACAAGCCTTAAAACAACTGCCTGATATAACGTTGAAGGAAGCTGACAAGGGTGGGAATCTAGTCCTGATGGACACAGATGATTACCTGTCAGAAATCAATAGACAACTTGCAGATACACAGGCATATGCTAAATTAATCTCTAACCCGATGGGGAGCATAACGAATCTACTGGAAGAACATCTCAAAAAGTGGCGCGAGCAAGGTCTTATTAATGACATGGAATTTAAATATCTCTTTGTTCCACATCCAGTAGCAGCGTGTCAATACGTTTTACCTAAAATCCATAAACCTGGAAACTTCCCACCGGGAAGACCTATCATTTCAGGTATTGGCTCATCTACTGAGCACATCTCCGAATATATAGATCATTTCCTCCAGCCCTTTGTGAAAAATCTACCTTCCTTTGTTCTTGACACTAAAGATCTCTTAAATCAATTAAGTGATTTTAACTGGACAGAAGAATGTTGCTTTGTAACGTTAGATATTGCCTCACTATATACATCTATACCAACAGACTTGGGCATACAGGCAGTAAGACACTTTTTATCTAACAGAGATGCCACACTATGGGAACATACAGAGATGCTACTCGATATGATTACGTTAGTACTAAACAACAATGTATTCATACATAATGGTACTTGGTACCGACAACACCAGGGAGTAGCAATGGGGTCGAAATTTTCTCCCTCAATAGCGAACCTGTATATGGGGTGGTTTGAGAAGTTTTTCATCTGGGCAAAATGCCCACCTCATTTAATGGAACACGTGATATATTGGGGAAGATACATAGACGACATTCTTATGATTTGGACAGCTAATTCGGAATTACTACATGAGTTTTGTACCTTTTCTAAATAACAACCAATGTAACATGGTATTTACGAGTGAACACAATAAAGTAGAAATTGCATTTTTAGATCTTAAACTATATGCTAACAATGGGGCTATCCTTTCCAAACTATACAGAAAACCCACGGCATGTAATGCTATTCTACGTGCGGATACTGCCCATCCTAAATCACAGGTAAAATCCATACCATTTGGTGAATTAGTACGCATTAGACGTAATTGTAGTAAAGATGACATCTTTAAGAAAGAAATGGGACATGCCATCACCAGATTTGAAGCCAGGGGATATGATCACAAACTGCTTGTGAAGGCCAAAAACAAAGCATTGGGTCTTAATCGTTCAAGACTTTTGGCTAACAAAACCAAAACAAAGAGGGATGTCCAGTATAAGGACCAGATCAGGTTGATTACACCTTACAACTCAGCTAGTCATATACTATACAAAATCCTGAACAAACACTGGCACTTACTACATATGGATCCAACTATTAGTAAGACTATACCGACAAAACCCAGTATAATATACAAACGAGGATTGACACTCCGTAACACACTATGCCCAAGTTTCTATAATCCCAAAAGACATAAGAAAGATACACAGTGGCTGGGTACTCCACCGGTAGGTTTTCATAAATGTGGGCATTGCAATATGTGTCAATACACTCTAGATAAAATCAAGAGTTTCCAATACAATACACAATTTAAGCACGTAATTACAACTTTCATGAATTGTAATACGAAATTCACAGTATATTGTATCATATGCCCTTGTAAAAAGATCTACGTGGGTAGTACTATTAGGCCCCTCAAAGAAAGGGTACAAGAACATATAAGGGCGATAAAGAACTATAATACCAACTATCCACTAGCAATGCATTTCAACTCAGTACATGGATCAGCTGAACTGACATGTCTGAAATTCCACGGCATAGCAACAGCTTATGACAATCCCAGAGGTGGAGACAGAGTGCACAGTTTGCGCAAATTGGAGGCTACCTGGATAAACAAACTAAGAGCGGTAGACCTCGGGCTCAATATAGACAGGGAACTGGCAGTCTTTCTTAAAGACTGAACTTGCTCTAAACTGAATATGCATTTCCTGATATCAAGATATGATGGTTGTTATGACAAGAGGGAACTGATCAAATGTTTTGTAACATCGAGCTGGTAAACTACTTTAGTACCTCACTATGACTTGGGTATTGTAACATTTCTCCCATGTCTATAATTGTATCCAGCCACATATGTATGTCTTAAATGTTGTCTACTTTAATGTAATTTCCTAATATAATATTACTTGACATATAAATGTATCTGTTACTATGTAAGAACATTATATGAATATGCACAAATCTGATACTGATTCTTATGCATAAGATATGCATTGTTTTTCCTCCATGTACTGTCCCCCTTTTCCTGCCTTCTTTACATTAATATGGCTGTCAAGAAATGAACTTAATGGACAAGTAGTCCCTTTCCTCTTTGTGAAGATTAGAAGTATTTAGGTGTTGAGTTTCTGGCCACTACCACACCAATACGCTTCTATGCATGCGTTTGATATGACCTATCTTTCAACTTAATGCATGACTCCTTTTTGATTTAATTAATTTCTATTTGCACTATCAAACAATTTTCAGTATTACTGTTTTCACTATATAATATTTCGTATTTAGGAGACTGACCATTTTAACCATTTTAATTTAAAATTCTTTTGTCTACGAATACCTAAATTTTAAAAACATATGCCGGTAAACTATGATACAATTTCCATTTTTCTTTTATGATACATAAAATAACTATCGTACATTGAGATACTCCGTAGTGTAAAATAACATGTTCCAAGATGGCGCTGATAGCCATTCTAAGCCGATGAATACTTGGTTTTGTCCTACATCACTGTTGATGTAGACTCACGTTGGCGGGAAATAACCGCCGATGTTTATTTCTGCGTCCCTCCATAGCGGTTTGCTAACGAATGGGACCGAGTGGAGACATACTTCTGAAAATTAGGTAAGAACAATGTTTAGCTGGTTCCAAATAACTTCTTAAACTCTTGGGACAGAGTTAAATCTAGTTTGTTGATGTAGTTACTATTGTGTATTCTACAATAGTGATCTTTTACGAATTTCAGTTTCTCTGCTTTTCGTGATGATAACTAGGCCTAATACCAATTGGTCCTGTCGGTTTTAGATAAACCTTACTTTAGAGGTGATAAACTCACAAGTGACAAACTTACTAATATTGTCTTATTGTCCTAAAACTCTTAATACTTATACAGTTGCTCTCATTTGAGATATGTTTATTACGATTAAAGAATACTTGAATTCTAGCTTTTATTATTTGCTCTGATAACAAACACCAAGCTAAATAATGTTTGTTCTTGCCGCATGCAACTATTTTTTTATCATAAATACGTTTGCTCTTTATTGAAGTCTGAACCATGATTTAACACTACTCGGCATATTACTGAATTATTTTAGAATTTTTTTTAATACCAAGTGTTTCGTGGACTATCACCTTACTTTTATTGGTTATAATGAATAAAGGAGAAATTTAACAATATCGTCCTGTTAATTTTAAAACTAAAACTAAAAATAAAAACTTCAAGAATTAATATCTGGCATATTATCCTATAGGAGCTTTCCAGCAGGGGATCCTGCTGCTGGACTGTGGGGAAGTATTCGCCTACCGATACTGTGACACGAATAATTACATCTCTCTCAGCATTTACCCACTAACTATTTAAGGTATGCAAAATAGTGCTCCGAAACCCTATAAAGATTCAACCTGGTCAGCCTTTTCGCCTCACATAATATTGTCTTCTTTTACAAACTTTAGACCACTACGCCTGATTAAGCACGGTCAGTTCGGTCTACCTTGCGACTCCCAATACATTGAAAAAACTTGGTGTTCAAGTATAAGGAAAACATAGATACCGATGAGGTACCTTTGGCTTAGTATAATTTCTTTTAATCGGCACATACTTTTTTCTGTAAGTGGCACTGTTTCTTGGATAGACTAACTATATCCATTGCAGCATGTGCTAATTCTTCTCTTTAGTCTTTTTATATCATAGGGTGATCATGTTCAATACACGTATACAATTTCTAAGCACTTTTTTGGTATTACTATTGTTGATATTTCTATCATGTTTCATAAATCTAAATACACTTACTATTTTCGGGTCTGACACGGTCTGGACTATCTTGCACTACTCTTTCTTCATTATGTCACAATTTAGCTTGCTGGTCATGTAAAATCTTGGGAATCACAGAGAAGACAGATATGTCTTTTCTTGAAGTCACATATATCTATTTCTGCAAAATCATGGATCAACTCTGCAAAATTGAGTATGCGTTTTATGTAAAAAAAAATTTGACTAGCCTTGAAGTCGTCTTGCGACGAAACACGTGTCGGCTGTCAACTTTCTACTAAACATCTACGACGTGTCAACTGCTACACTTTTTACCTATAAAAATCTGTATTGCATTTTGATATGAATGACTGGTTTTCATGATTAAATAAACTGACATCTAAGTCAGTTTTTGTTATACTAATTGGTTGTGCTCTGTAATTTAAATTAGAAAATGTATCTATTAAGGCAATCACATACTTTTGTCTCTCTCCTATAGGACCCATAATATCAATATCCACCGTCTCCCATGGGCCATGCGTAACGATGGGCTCACACAAACTGGGCTTTAGACTCCTAAGAGACTTGTCAGAATTGGCACAAGCGAGACCTTCTCTGACCATCCTTTCCACTGCTAGCGACTTTATCTTGTCTATTCCCAATCCCCCTTATCTTCCTTAATGCAACGACAAGATATTTCCGCCTTTCTTACAATAGCAAGTATATCTTGCAAAACTGCATCCCCATTAATCCATAATCTTTCTTGGATTGCAGGATCTTTTGTGTGCATAACCACTTGATCTCTAATTAGCTGCTCTTGAAGCCCTTCAAATTTACAGTCATGTGAAAGCTTGTGCAAGGCAGCTACATAGTCATCCACACTCTCATTTATGCACTGTTTCCTTTTGAAAAATTTGTATCTGACAATACAGATACAAGCATTAGGTGCGAAATATTTATCAAATGCAGCTATGGCCATATCAAATACATTGCAACAAACAACAATGTCTCAACTGGAAATCATTAAAACAGGACAATAAAAAAACTGTGATATAAATCACAATAGGGACAGGGAACAAAGGAGGGGAGGCCACAACGAGAATGGTAGGGTGAAAAAATTAAATTGTTATTATTGTAAGTAGTTAAGCAGCACTACAGTACAAATTAATATACAATGACCATGACACACAAAGTGAGCACTGGGCGTGCTAGTGAAGGTGGGTGGCGCAGTGACACGGGTGAAGAGAACAGCGTGAACGGCGACAATGGGTAAGAGTAAAGTGGTCAAAATTACAAAATATATACAGTGTTGATGTACAGGATTCC
This sequence comes from Calotriton arnoldi, assembly GCA_963921515.1. Classification (NCBI taxonomy): domain Eukaryota; kingdom Metazoa; phylum Chordata; class Amphibia; order Caudata; family Salamandridae; genus Calotriton; species Calotriton arnoldi. The sequence goes on along the minus strand of CAWUFW010009319.1, from coordinate 761,513 downwards.
AGATAAATAAATAGACCACAACAGCGCCCAAGTTCTAGGCTGGGTAGTCGACGGCGTTTCAACCTGAATGATTGCAGGTCATCATCGGGACAATGGCCATTAGTTTGAGAGTAGTGCTGTTTGGGAGAGGAAGAATAGATAAGCAACTGAGCAGCCCAAGAGAAAAGTAGAAGGGGCAAGAGGCCAGGTAAGTGGAAATTACCTAAATTGGACAAGGAAAATTCACCGGTCCGGGTCTGAGCAATAGGGTAGTAGTGAAGACAACGAGGCGTCAGGGATCCGCATACGTACTGTAAAGAGAATGTAATTGGGTCAAGGGGACGTATGAAACGCAGGTTTTGGGCACGCGCTGGAAAACGTGTGTATATAATTACCCAATGGAATTAGGTCCTATAACGTGATGAATTATCGGGGTATTGGGATCCAAGGGCAACCCGTGTGGTTGGCGGTGGCAAATCTAAATAGTGAGGAAGGAGTGAAACAAGCATTAAAATGGGGCTGTGTCGAGGCGTTAGTTATAGTGAAAATGCGGGATTGGACCGTCACTTACTTGAAAAGTAATGAGTGGATGGAATCCAGGGACGATGTCGCACAATGGCGGGCAGCGTGTTCAAGGACTGTGGCGGTGGAGCGAAACCTCCGAGGGGCAGCCGGGTCGGGGACGAGTGAAGCGTCCGGGAGCACAGAGGAAAGGAATAGTCGGCAATAAGTGCCGTGGAAGTGGATCACGTGACGGGAGTCGCGGGGTGCGGGAGACTAGACCGGGGAGCGAAAAGGCTGTCATGGGCCCCCGGGGGACCAAGGAATCACAAACGTGACTGGAAGTACACCGAGCGTGCCAAGTTCAAGGCTACACTTCGATTCCATGATAACATATGGAAAGGAACTATTACATCAAGAATGAGGCCAATTAATATTCAGTGCAAGTAAAATATGCAACTACTGAAGGACATTTAACATGAGCGAGAGAAAACATGGTCACATGTCATGAATGATGTAATATGTGACGTCATCAGCAGTGCATTGCGGGGGCACGAGTTATAATTAGCTCAACTAACTATAACGGCCGAATTTCTCTGGTTTTGTACGAGTGAAATGTCCAACAAACTATAACGTCCCTGAAACCTGTGGTTTTTTTCAGTGAATTTCAAAGGTTTTTTAAATGCTAATTTCTAACTATAACGTCCCTGAAACCAATGTTTTTTTTTTAGTGAATTTCTAAGGTTTTTTACAGGCCATGCCCCCTTTCTCCACCAGTATGCAAACGCGCCTCTTGGCGCGTTCTAAGTTGGGGATTAAGTCCCTTGAATACTGAGTGTCCCTGAGGGCCAACTAGCCCACCAGGTACCTCCAGTAAGCCCCACACAGCTGTATTGCTGAGAGTAGTCTGAGGCCACTCCCCTTTTACACCACTCTGCAAACGCATCGCCTGGCGCACTGCTGCTCGGGGGATGAAGTCCACTTCAGTCCTGAGGTCATCCGGACACAAGAGGACCTCATCACCCCACCAGCAGCACGCCAAGAGGCGCGTTTGCAGAGTGGTGTAAAAAGGGGCGTGGCCTCCTACCACCTCTCAGCAATCCCACTGTGTGGGGCTTACTGGAGGTTCCTGGTGGCCTAGTTGGCCCCCAGGGACCCTCACTAGCAACGGGACTTAATCCCCCAATGCAGAGCGCGCCAGGAGGCGCGTTTGCAGAGTTGTGCAGGGAGGGGACGGGGCCTCCTGCGAGTTGCCGGTTTCTTTCTTAAATTTTTTTTTATGGGACACTTTTGGCCCCGGGGCATACCCAGCCTTTTTTTAATTTTGGAGAGGGCCTGCATGGCCCCCCTCCTCAGGCCAATTTGGGCCCCGGGGACCCCATCCCCCGGGGCTTGGCCATTCCTTTTACTTTTCAAAAGGGAGGGGGGTTCTGTGGAACCCACCCCCCCTCCCCCTCCTTGGCCATTTTTGGCCCCGGGGACCCCATCCCCCGGGGCTTGGCCATTGCTTTTTTTTTTAAATGGGAGGGGGGGGTGCGCGGCGCCCCTCCCGGGCCACTTCTGGCCCCGAGGACCCCATCCCCCGGGGCCGGCCCTCACGTTGGGGACCGCAGGGGGAGCCCCAATGCCCCCCCGAACCCTGCCGGCTCCCCGCCTCCTGCGGGAGGCGGCATTGCTTTTGGGCAAGGGGAGCTGCTGACATGCAGCTCCCCTTGCCCTAAAGCAATTCTGCTTTGCTTATTTGAAGCGAGAGCAGGTTTCCTGCTCTTGCTTCAACGAAGCAAAGCAGAGTTTGCTATGACAGGGCGGGAGCCGTGCTCCCTGCGCACCCCGGGACATTGCAGGAGCCGGCCCTGGGGGCTGGCCGTCCCCAGGGCCATCGAGGGCTCCAGGAGGGGGCCGCACGCCCCCCAAACTCTTTAAAGCCCCGGGAGGTGCTGGGCCCGGGGTCTGCAACGGACCCCCGCACTTCATTATATATGCCCCGGGAGGTGGCGGTCTCCAGGGCTGCGGGGGGGCCGCGAGCCCCCGCGTGTTTAATTATCAAAGCCCAGGGGAGGTGGTGGTGGTCCCGGGGGATTGGGGGGGGCCTGCGAGGCCCCCCCCCCCCCCATTAATTAAAAATCCCTGGGGAGGTGGCGATCCCCAGGGCAGCGTGGGGGGGGGTTGGAGCCCCCCCACGCATTTTTTATTCACGCCCCGGGGAGGTGGCGGTCCCCGGGGCTGCTACATGAATCAGCAATGACCCCGGGACCTGGCCCACCCGGGGACTTTAAAAAACGAACTGCAGGAGCACACCGTTCGTTTTTTTGTTTTTTGTTTTTTTAACTCCAGCACGAATCCGGCCGCAATTTTAAAAAAAATGCTTTTTTGGCCCTGGGGGGCTCTGTGGGACCCCCTGACCAGGCTTAGGGGGTCAGTGTTTTTACCCTGCCCCCTTTTCTTCTTTTTTAATGTTCCTCTCACCTTTTTCCTTCTCCCTCAGTACCGAGGCACAAGATGGCTGCCAACACTTCCTGGTTTGAAGTGTTGGCAACCAATCGGAGGCAAGCTCGTGCTCCAGAGGGCTCAGCCAATCAGATCTCACAATTCTCAAATAAATATCTGTAAATCTTTAAATATCTCAAACACCATTTTAAAAAAAAGCTTGCTTTCTGGACCAAGAGCTATCTATCTCTCTGCCAAATTTGGTGTAATTCCGTTCAGCAGTTCAGGCTGTAGCCATGTCTAAAGTTTCCTATGGAAATTAACATGGAGAAAACACGTTTTGGGACCCCCCTTTTTTCTCGGCCCTTGCTCGACGAATCACCCCGAAACTTTCAAGACAGGAGCTGACCTGACTGAACAATTAGTTTTGAAAATTTCGTGAAGATTCGTCAAACGGCGCCAAAGTTATTGGCAAATGAAAAAATGCTTTTCCTATGGAAACAAGGTTCCAACTATAACTACCTACTGGCTACCGCCAGTAGGTAATATATATTAATTTGTTTACTTATAGTATGATGTTCTTTAAAGATCTTTAAAATATGTTGAACAACTTATTGCATTAGTGAAAGATTAACTTGCTGATTAAGACAGCTAAAAATAATTTGCACACTTTCTAGGTAAGGCAGCATAAGCAATGCCCTGTGATTCTTTGTTTTAGCTTTAGTGCGTCAATAAAAGAGGAGCTCTTCATCATGTATGTCTAGCAGGAAAAAAAAAAATCACTTTTTTTTCTCTTTTTATATAAGCACTGCCTCATTGAGTTTACAAAATGACCAGAAACTTTCTAAAATCTGTTTACATTTTTTTTTTTTTTTTAATGTATTGCGCATTTCCTCCATTGCCGAAATTTGAGTGAATATATCACAATTTACGCACCATTTTGAAAGTGCTCTTGAGGTTGTTGTACTATCTTTCTGGGTTTTCTCCTGCGTAAGGCTTGTTTAGCTACAAAATTCTTGCCCTTTCAATTTTGTTAGGTTTTTATATTCTAAACATTCTTCTCTTTTCCCTTTTCTATTTTGATTCTAGGTTATGGCATTTATTCCTTTTTGTTTCCCCTTCTAATTCTTCATTAAATCAAGAGACATAAATATGACACATTGTAACCCAGATAAATGGGCAGTATCGGGCACAGCCATGGAAAACTGCTCTTTTAAACATTGTCGGCGAAACCGATAGAAATGAAGTGGAAGCTGAGAGATACAACCTATTAGTCAATAGCATTAGGTGGGAGTGGAATATTCCACTAGGTTGATCTGCAATGTGATCGACCAGATCATAAGTTAATGCCAGAAAGAGGGTGTTCGGAGAAAGCCAGTTGTTGAAATGGGCAGACCAGAGGCCCACTCCGTGTAAATTGGAAGCAGCAAGTCAGCTTGACAGCTGTTGCTGTGTTTGCAGTGATAAATCCATGCCACTTACTTGATGATTTAATTGACTTTTATTTTAATATCTACAAGAATAACTTCAAGTTAGCTCTGATAATTGAGGTAAGCGAGTAAGATATATATTTATATGTATGTATTTTTTCTGAGTTCAGCCCTAGCGACCTAAAAAGAAATACAATAGTAGTTAGACCTTCCTATTGATTTGCTCCAATATTAATATTCATTTCAAATGGCACAACCACATTTAAACACTGTCCCTTATTGTAGGTAGGTAGAGTCCTCTGGGTGACAGCAGAATCTATAACGGTTAAGAATACCAACAAGTTATCACCCTCTCTTATGAAGCTGGAATTTATAGACCAAACCGTGGAAACAAACCTTAAACTTGGTCCGGCCTGGACAGGAATCAAGTGTGCCCTTAGGGCGCCACCCTTTAAGCACTGCCAGTTACACTATCTAGCTCGGGAGTGATCTCCAGGGTGAAGTGTTTGATGTTAAGGGTATGTGTTAAGGCATGTAATTGCTTTGTTGGCTACCTCTGATAAAAACCTTGTGATTGGAGCAGCAGTCAACACCTGACTTGACTGTTGTAATTGTCAGTATGCTAGACCCGGAGCGTTTAAGATCAACCATTGGCAGAGAGTGTAGATGGTTACAGTCTGATATCTGGCCTCGGTCATTAAAATGTTACTAGACCTGCAGGTCAAGTAACTTGAATAGTCTGCTCGACCCAACTGTAATGTATTTGACCCATAAACTGGTCTCATTATGTCATCCAAGACAAATATTTTATTTTGCAGCGCCACCTTTTTCTTCATTATCACATGAGTGCACCTTTCAATATGTGAATTCAGCATTCCTGCTGTACAAGAACCCCAGTTTGTTATAGTAGACTAAGGGGCCGATTTACGATGCAGCACGTAAAGGCTCTGACCTGCGGTCGGAGTCTTAAGGGCTGCATCGTAATTTGCTGCTCGGTTTCCTTTCCTATCGTCTCATGATGGAGGTGGTCGGAATGGAAACTGGCCGGTCATTCCAACTGGCTTCCGACTGGCTCGTAGAGCCCCTCTGCCAGTCGGAAGCTGGCTAGTAATCTCAAGGGCGGGCCTTTCCGCCCTTGAGATTACGATGCACGTTTCATTTCCATGTCGGAAAGCGTGTTTGGGGGCTCCCAGCAGGGCCCCCTTGGTGCACGGCTCCGGTTGGAGGCCGAGGCACTTATGGTGCCCCCTTGTTGATCCCTGCACCTTGTGGCAGGCACCTTGAGGTGTCTGCCACGGGGTGCAGGGATGAACCGCACCTCCCATTTCACTATGGGAGCATGGATTACGGCCAGTTTACGGCCGTAATGCATGCTCCCATAGTGAAATATAGGAATGAGATCGAACAGTGTTCGGTCGCATCCTAATGAGGTGGTCGTGACTGCCGATCGGGTGTAGGTTGGTCCCAGGACCGAATCGGTGTCGGGCGGAAGGAATTCCGCCCAACATCGAACTCTGGCCCCAAATGTTAAATGTTTGTTCCATGCAGAATAAGACTTTAACCTACATATAAGGGTGCACATGACCCCTGACTTGCCTTTTAGTTTCCTTATAGCATCGCCATCAAGTTGGGGGTAGGAATGTTTCTCAGTTTGTTTAAAAGCTCACTTTTGATAAATATATTACTAAAGCATGAGGTGGTTGTGCGCTGTCATTTACAGACGGCACATTTTCTATTGAAATGGCCAAAATGTTTCCCACTAACATGCAGTTTTACTTATATAACTCTATGGTGTATAAACATCCGTGGAAATTGGGTTTTAACAAACATTTAGCAATTGCACATCACCAAGTAAAGTGTTCTGATTTGTTTTCCTCCCATTACATTTTTTTTCCACACAGAATTACAAAACAAGGGCTTTCATAGCTACTGAAATTTATTTTGAAATGGTTGTGAAGTTCATTTTTTAGCTATTTAAATATGTTAGAATAAAACATGACATCCTACAGCCTTTCATTTCACACTTTTTGTTCAGTAGTTTTGTCAGACAGTTCAGTTTACAAAATCCTCTAACTTTCCAGTCAGAAAGAAAAGAAACTGTAGATGTAAGTTGACTTTTGACCTCTGTCTCTGAGCACAGAATAAATGTGAACAGATAAGAATGAGGTTTAAAGGCATCTTTAATGCTCCTTCACTTTGTGAGCAAACGGACCACCTGTTTATTAGCCTGCCAGAAGGGGCGAGTAAGCCCTAAATCTAGCTCGCCCTGATAAAATAAGATTCGCCATTGCGAGAGGGCGAGTAGAATTGTCGAGGCCTGGATATAAAAAATGGACTTGGCAGGAGAGACCACATCTCCTAGGCCAGAAAACCCTCTGCTTGTTCTTGGCCATGACTGATGTATCTTTGTTTTTTAATTGGGCTGCTTACTATTCATAATCTGCCTTTGTTTGTCTGAGTCATACAATCTCCTTGTGTTACTCTGGCTGCGATTAAAGAAGTCCAGCTAAGGAATTTCTCCTTTCTAGGCCTATTTGCCATCCTTCACTGTGAATAAACAGTACTCTTGAAATGCACCTATTGTAGTGTGTGTAATTAATATATATATTTTAATTTACTGTTAAGACGGAAAAGTCCTCTGCATGGTAAAGATGTGTACATCTGCCCTAAGTGCCCGACTATACTATTGTCTGAATCTCTAAAGCTGATTTTTTTTTATTTTTTTTTGGCATAGGCAAAGAAGGATGATGTGTGTGTGCCATGACATAGGCCTGTCTCTCAGATTGAGGTCTAGATGGACCAGGTGTGGCGCCCAATGTGCTACCCTCATATTGGTGGACGGCTACTGCCTTCGCCAGGAGTTAAGCAACACGTGTGCGGTGGTGGCAGCATACCGTGTAGTGATCAGGACCTGTTTACCGTGTGTTACTGGAGTGAGGCGTACAGGCTCATCTTTTAAAAGTTGGGCTGCTGTGCTTAACTCACTCTTTGCCTACATCTGGTAGATGTGGAGTGCTGCGTAGTGCAGGAGCAGTGCCTCTATGCTGGATGTATGTGTGCCTGGGAAAGGTACATTGCAGGGATACAGCACTACTGTGCAGTGCATATGTGGATAGCGCATGTACTGGGTGTATGTTTGCCTGTGAGGAATACATTACATGAGAAATTTTGTGATGTGTGTGTAATGAAAGCATGTGCTTGGGTGTATGTGTGCTTGCGTGAAGTATAATACATTAGCGGTGAAGTGTTGTGCAGCACGCACAGTGTGAGTGCTGGTGGTGTGTTTGTTTGTAAATAACAGTGGTCCCAGGCGGAGTGTGTGTGCTGAATAAATGTGTACATGTAATGGTACAATGCATGTGCTTACTAGTACTGAGCAGTAAGTGTGCTGTGAATGTGGACTAACTAAATATGCCTGCGGTGGCACATTCCATGATGGACTCTGGATTCTATTTTGGGAAGGCCAGATTTGCCTGGTGAAGACATGAGGAGGAGATGAATCCCCATCCCCAAACAGATTTTGTATTGCTGCATTCCTGTGATCTGGGTGGGGACACACATTGGAGGGAAAATGAAGAGACTCCCTTTACACTTCAAAAGTCTGCTCTAAGATTCAGTGATTGATAACAAGAAAGGGGCCTCAACACATTTCAGGAAGGGAGATGGGGCTGATAAGGGAATAATAAAGAGTAGTGCTGGGGGTCTGGGATTAACTTTTTGATGCACTTGTCTGGTCACTCCCATGAATTGTGTTGTTAGACAGTCTGCTTCAGAGTTTTGCCTGCTGTGACAGACATCTTTCATGAGGAAAGAAAAAAAAATAGAAGTGTCCACTTCGAAAGAAGCAGAACTCCAACATAGAACTTCGAAGATTCAGACCATAAATCAAATTTGGTGTCTGGAAAAGGACTTTAAGAAGGGTAAGTTGAGTTCCCAAAAATCTGCCAAGCAGCCAGACAGGCTGTGTGAGAAGGGAAGCTCTGCATGGCTTCTGGCTATAATCAGGAATGGAGGGCAAAGCCTTCTACTCTTCCTGCTGGGAGAGCGGGCATCACCCAGGGAAACCAAGATCACCTGCCCTGGAGCACCGCCTGCTTGCTTGCCAGGACTAGTGTGCCCTGTGAGGAAGAGAGGTCCTACCAGAGTATTCGGCTGTGCACCTATCGGGCCGTAGACAGTGTGCAGGAATGTTTTTGGCAACCCCTGTATGCGAGAAGAGTGCTGCCATAGACTAAGCCAAGTATCAAGCGCTGTGCGGAGGGCACCAAGCCTACACAGCTTGTTGCGGTGACCCCATATGCCAGAGGGGGCCACCATTGAAATAGTTGGGTGACCTGTTTGCCAGGACTCATGAACGCCTTGGCAATCACCCTGCATGCCAGTAGGGGCTGCAGTGGTGTGGGACATTGTACTTGAGGAGTCTGTTGTCTCCAGAAGGTACCGTGTCAGGAGGGCCTGCGGAGATCAAATCACCTGGGACTGGAGTGAGGCTGCAAACAGCAGTTCTAGCTGCAGGTGAGACCTGCCCTGACTGACCCCCTATGACCAGGAAGATGCCAAGAAGAACGACATGCCCTCGTGGGACTTCAGCCTGGAGCCAAAGAATTGAATTACTCCGCTGGGGAGATTTTGACCTACCACATCTATGCAAGCAGGAAGCTGCTCCAATCACCGGGGAGAGCTGGCCAAGTCACTCTGGAGAGTGAGCCTGTGATGCCTGACAATGACGCCTGTACAGCAAGCAGCCAGACTTCTGCGAGCAGGATCTGATCTTGCGAGTGCCTGCGCTCAGGGCACCGGCTGCAATGGCGTACACTTCTGTGCTGCAGGAGCGGGTTAGACTTGAACTGGGCCCTGTGGGATTCGCTGGTGAATGGCTAGAGCATCATAGACACTTTTGACTAAAATCCTAAAGGGTCAAAGGGAACTCTTGAGTACGGCCTCATAGTGTGCATTCCTTGGATGTAGTCACCAGAGAATGGGAAATAACCCCGAGCATATTACGTGAAGGGGGGTGAGATGGGGATTTGCCTGACAACTACTAGAGCCCCAACTTCAAGGTGGATTGTGTTGCTTCTGAATTTCGTATTCCTTTGCATTTGTAGAGTTAGAAACAAAATACGACTTTAAAAAAATAAAAAAACAAGTAATAGGCTGGACACTGATTTAGTGTTTGCACTTTGAGTTAGGAGTCGTTTTCACTGACCTGTATCAACATTACGCCCCCCCCGCGATCAAGAGAGGAAGCCTTGACTTCTCAACCACCGCTACCACCGACAGTCAAGTGCAGTAGGGGTACTTGGCCCACTTAAGTGGGATCCATAGTATGTTGGGCCCTGGGACTTCAGAAGTAAAAAGGCCTCCACCGCCACAGTTGGGCCCAGTAAATCCTGCATGCCCAGTGGCACTCTGAAAGGGTTTCCTGATAGAGATATTTATTTATATAATATCGATTCCGCCACAAGATCTTATAGTATCGTGCATGTAGTAGGTTCCCATAACCAGACACTGTTGTTGAGGAAGCTGTAGAGCTTTGCTTTCTTTTTCATGGTGGATAAGTGTTCAGGGAACTTGGAAAACCCTGACATTTGCTTTCAGAATGGCATCCGATGTTGCTGTGACAAACTCACTGATTTTGCTGGGTCCAGGCAGGTTGTAAAGGAGCTGGCATATAAGTTTTTGGGGTGCCGAGAAAAATAATGAAGTGAAGAGTTAGTGGGGGTAGAGGTTTCTTTGGTCTTGGAGGTAGTAAGGCCAAAAAGACTGATGGATAGTTACAAAGTCTCCTGCTGCCTGTGCATACAGTTAGTTTATGCAGTAGCCTAGGAGAATGACAATAATGTATTGAGAGGCAGGTTTCTGTGATGAAGAGGGTATCAAGCTTGTGACTGATATCTCTGACGAAGTCTGCAGTGAAACCGCTTATATTTGTGGCAAAGAGCATGATGTATAATATATATGTTGTTGGCTTGTGAGTTGAATGAAAGTGGATGTTAAGATTATCGATGCATATTAGCGGGGACGTTTGTGGAAACTGTGGTGATTGTAGATCAGCAGGCCCATAGCTGTAGCCTAACTGAGTTTTGGAGGTGGGGAGAGCAGAAGATTTGGCTTTTTCTTCTTCATAGGATCAAATAGTTGTTACAACAAAGGTCACCTTTTGTCTTCATCCTAATCAAAGAAAGGAGAGAAATTTATTGAAGGACAACGGGTTTGCCAACAACCTGATTTTGAATATTTAAGGAGTCCTAACGATAGGAGTGGGTCATCTACCGCCTGTTTCCCACCAATAATCAGGAAAGTAGTCCTTATTTTTAAAAAAGGCCTGTCACCCACACATACAGCTATTGTTGCCAGAAGGGCTCAATCCCACATATAGTGGGAGCAGTTTAATGGTAGTCTCCAAGACTTGGAAGAGATCTGGATTTTGAAGATTAAAATAGTTTACTGGTGTACCCAGAATGCTTTAACTCTTAGGGCACCCATGGCCATTTAAAAACGTGATGCGATGCATGGGAGGCTCTTGAAGCCGACATCTACAGGTCAACATGATTCAGCTGGTTAATTGTAGCCCAAGAAGTCACCCAGCTTTCATTTGGACCATACAGATCCCCATAGGTACTCTGATTGCTCTTCCTTTTAAGTTTATATTAATGTTGTGAGTGTGTGCCACTTGCTCTCTCCAGTCATACATTCAGAGTTAGGGTGCCCTACGAGTAAAACCATTTTGGGTACACCTGAAGGCTATTTTAACCTTAAAAACAAGATCCATCTGTACCAGACATAGGACTCATTGATGAAGCATGCCACACATCTATGTGAGCGAATCTATTTATAAAATAAGGACCATTTTTAGGTCTCGCCTAGCGACGCAGCGCAAAGCGCTGCTCGCTATGCGAGATCTATTGTTGCCGACTTAAGTTTGGATGCGGGACAGGAGATGTGCACGCTCACGGCGTGTCTATTAGCTTGCTCCCGAGATGTGCACTTTCGCCCGGACAGGTGATGTGCACGCTCACGGCGTGTCTATTACCTTGCTCCCGGACAGCACATGGGCACGCGCACGGCGTGTCTTTCAGCTTGCGCCCGGAGCTTGCTCCCCGACAGCAGATGAGCACGCGCAGGCGTCTCAACTCTCGAGCGCTCCCACCCACCGCGCGCTCGCCTCGTTAATGTGTCTGTGAAAGGACAACATTTCCAATAACCATCCAATATCGGCGGTTCACCCGTAACCGTTAATAGGGTTCAACAGACATTGAGGTCCTGATAATGCCTACAGGAGGAAAAGAATAGAAAGTTGCCGATTTTAGCAGCTGCTGGAGGCCCAAAATAGCATGTGTGTGGGGTGGAAACGTCCCCATAAACTAACCTGTGACTGGTCGTATCGGAGCCCAAAGGAACCTTCCAAGAATTGTTGTGTGGTAAGCGCAGCGTGCTATCTCACCCGGCGTTTAAGTGGAGTTCATTAGGGTGATAACAAGCAAAGTAGGACTAACGTTAGGGAGGACCCGGTTTCCGTGGTCAGACAGGCGCCATCTTCGAGTGCCGCCCTCTCATACAAACCTGTGATGGCAATAGGTCTCGCATTTACGCGAGCCTAAGCCTTGGCATTGCAAATGACAATGTGTTTCATTTACGTTTCAAAAACCAAAACATAAATGAAAAGCATTTTCATCCACAATGCCAATAGCTCAAACTCGCGTAAATGCGAGACCTATTGCATTGCAAATGCTTGTTCTGATTATTGTTAAGAAATAGGTGGTAAATGAGCAATTCCTATTGGTGAGACTTATCTTTAAATATTCACCTTTTGTCTTCATCTGCTCAGTCATGCATACATCCCAGCAGAAGAATATTTGTTTGGAACCAGGATCTTGCCTTATTAGCTGACGGTAGGACGAAGGCTGGGTATTTTGGGTAACTTAGCTACTGCAGTTGTGCTTTAATGAATCCTATATGATGGGCTTGAAAAAGTAGATTAGTAACTACTAATTTTTGTCACTATATACTGCCCTCCCCAACACTTTTGTTTTAAGTGCTCTGAATTATTTATAGTTTATGGCTATCCATTGTGTTGTCATCTGGTGATTTCTTTCTCCTAATCTAAAATTTTTACTGTTTTCACCTTTTTCAAAATCAGGACTGGCTTTCAAAAGGACATGGGGAATATAGAGAAATTTCTAGTGAGAAAGACTTTTTCCCAGAGGTGAAGGAGAGTAAAATGTAATTTGCCATTTCTACAAAGATTCCACATTGAGGTAAATGGCATATTTTCAAAAAGTTGTTCTGATGTGTTTTCTAAAAGCATGCTGTGATTCAATGTGTACTATGACAAATCTAATGGAAGCAAGGCGTATGATTACCTACCTTGTACAGTTCTCCTTCTCTTCTAAAATAAACTTGGGGAATCCTCTGCAAGGATATTAGTTAAGTATGCATCAGAATGATTTTGAAATGTATGCCAGGCTGCTCTTCAGCGCTGCGGTGATCTACTTCCCCCAAAATGTAGTCCCCTCTTTGCCTTATGATTTGTAGTTTGGAGCACCTTCATTATCACATCAAAGGGTGTGAATGGACCCCACCGTATCTGTTGTTCTGTATTTAAACTTGTAAGAGGGCATGTATATTTTATGAAGAGAAAAGTTGCTGCAGACAAATAGATTATTTTGTTTTGGGTTATATGGACTATTACATCTGGACATCTTGACATTGCAAAAGCAACAAGGCTTTTTCTCCCAACCCAACAATGAATGTTCTAAAAGTAGGCTACCTAAGCATCGGTGTATAAAAGATGCACAAGTAAAGAGCTCTGCTGAAAACACTCAGGCTGTGTCAGATCCTGTTCGGCCTGCCAAAGGGTAGATGGGGGTGTTACACCAACCGTAGTGGTTGAGGTTTTTTGCTACAGGTGTCGTGGGGTTCATCTTACTATGGCTCTGTAAAGTGGGCCAAGTACAACATTTTCTGTGCTGAACTCTCTGGGTAGAGAGGGCGAGCAGCCACAGGCTTCTCAGGAAAATAGTGTGGGAGGCAGAAAAAGTACTTGAATCTCACTGCAGAACTTCATACCACGCAATCCGAAGGGAACGTCATACAGCATGGGTACTCCCAAACTTTCTCTTGGGGGCCACAACTACAGTCTGGTTTGTGGCCGAAGGCCGTACCGATGGACCTGTGGGCAGGGGTGGGGGCAGGGCTAGAGTAAAAACAAAATCACCACCTTTTCAAAACATTACTAGACCATGCTTTATTTCAAAAGCAGATGTAACTACTAAGCTACATAGAGGACATTTTGATAATGCATTTTTATTATCAAACAACAGCAAGTCAGCTGGTAAACCCATCCTCACTGGATATTTCGGGGTGGCCAACATGATGTAAATAAAATCAGGTGCATTTAAATGAAAATGACACCATTTTATACTACTCGGTGTTAATAATACAGGAAATCTGTTCCCTACAAACCTCTCCCCAAAGAAACGCAGCACGCTTTGTAAACCGTTGTAAGAATATAAGTACTTCACAGTGGCTCCCTGGGACATTACTCCATCCCATCTGTCATGAAATCTAAAGGGACCAGCTTTTTTGTCTCCTGTGGGAACCATAGATTAAGGCATCTATCTAAAATTCCGCAAGCAACCGCTTGAAGAGGCCAGACACCTAGGTGCAAAGGCATAATACATTCTTGTATGATTTCTTTGTTGTGTAACTATTAATAAATGTTCTTTTTGAAGTGAGTTTAAAAAAAAAAAATTTTTTTTAGTACAAATAAATGTTATTTTCAAGTTGTTAAAAAATTTTTTTATCTCCTTGGCTGGAGAATGCCACCTGTATCCCACAGCTTATTCAACCCTTGCAGCATTGCATGCAAACACCGTGCAGGCATTCCACGCAGTAGCGTCACATCCGGGAGCCCTTTACAGGCTTGGGAGGAACGCCAAAAACAAAGCTAACGGTTCACTAAATAAAGTCAATTTTTCTCCAAGTCTACCAAGTCTCAGCCCTTTGGTATTCAGTTTCTATTTAGCTGGGCAATGGTTATATATCCAAAGCATGACATATCACTTTCTGGTTTGCATTGATTAGGAAAAGCCAGGAGAAGTCACTAAGAAAGCCTGGGGAAAATGAGAAAGCAGTGAAAAAGGAGGGAAAAGCAAGGAGAACGCACTCAGAAAATGGGAGGAAAGTAAGGTGAAAGGAGTGAAAAAGGAAGGAAAACCAAGTAGAAAGCACTCTGAAAACAGGGGGGCGGGTGGGGAGGTAAAGGAAGGCCAAAGCTTTGAAAAGGAGGGAAAGAAAGCACTCGGCGATCCTACCGTGCATGGAGCACCAAGCAGCTCTGCTAGCGGCATGAAGGGAAGCAGGCTAGCCTGATCCAGGGAGGCCCCCTGCTGCAGTCCTCAGTGGCATCGGAGATTGCAGGCGAGAGCAGGCTGCAGGCTGTAGACCGTGTCAGAAGAGCAGGCTGCAGGCAGAGACGTCCTCGGCAACAAAGATTTGATTTATGCGTTTATAAAGCGCACAAATGCCCGGGGGCGTCTAGGCGTTGAGGTTAGGTGGACCAGATAAGGTTGCCGAGGTAGTTGTACAGAACATGTTAGTTGGTGAAGAGCCAAGTTTTTAGCGCCTTCCTGAATGATAGCAGCATAGTGCTGTTCTTTACTGCGACCGGTAGAAGGTTCCATGTCTTGACAGTCCCTAACGGAAAGCTTCTTCCGCCCCAGCGTGCTTTCTTGAACCTGGGTGCTTGTAGGAGTTTACTATGTGCAAATGTTAAACTTCTCGTCGGGACATACCAATTCAAATGAGTCCTCAAGAATAGAGGCCTGGCACTGTGTAGTGCTTTGAAGCCTAGGCATTGGGATTTAAACTTAATCCTTTTGTCCACTGGGAGCCAGTGAAGTGCCCTTAGGCCGTGGGAAACAGGCTGGAACCTAGGGATATTCAATAGTAATCTGGCTGCCGCATTTTGAAGACGCTGCAACCTTTGTATGTGCTGTGCTTGGATCTCCATGTAAAGGGCATTACCATAGTCCAACCTGGACAAGGTTAATGCTGTAACCAGTGTTTTTAGGGAGTCTGGCGGGATGAGAGGGCGAACCTTCCTGATCATTTTTAGGATGAACCAAATGGATGAGATGAGGGTATTGATCTGATTTCCAAATGTCAGCTTGTCCTAAAAAATGAACCCTAAGTTTTTGACATTATGCATTGGAGCTGGGTAGTCGCCCAGACTGGAGGGCCACATTCTATTAGACCAAAAAGATGTATCGGAGCCCAGCAGCAAGACCTCAGTCTTTCCGCCGTTCAATTTTAGGCAGTTAGACTGCATCCACTGGTTTACCTGCGTCATGCAGCTGTTAAAGCGATCAGCTGTCTCATCAATGTTACTTGAGACTGACCCCACTAACTGGGTGTTGTCAGCGTATGAAACCACTGAGAAGCCAAACTGTCTGTTGATTGAAGCCAGCGGGGTCACATATGCATTAAAAAGCGTAGGGCTCAAAGATGAACCCTGGGGCACGGCGGCGGGGCAGTGTAAAGGCCTCGGATGAAAAGGCTCTGGATTCTACTGAAAGGGTCCTATTGAAAAGAAAAGATGTCAACAACATAAGAGCGTTGTCTCTGACCCCCAACTCAAATAGCCTGGTGGCTGATATTTCGTGGTTTACTGTGTCGAAGGCCGCCGATGGATCTAACAAAAACAGGGCGGCCTTACCCCTGTGTCCAATATTGCTCTTAGTTCTTTTGCAGCCATGATCAGGGCTGTCTCAGTTCCATGCCCCTCCCGAAATCCATATTGTGAGGGATCTAAGAGGTCCCCGGAAGAGATGAATGCAGCAGGAAGCTTTCTGAAAGGCCCCCTAAAAGTCTGCTGTAAAAGCACAACAGCTGACTTTTCATCTCTGCTTCCCACCAGTGCCCTGCATGATGTCATAGAGGCTCTCAGTAAACACAGAAGAGGACAGCTGAAGCAAGCACAGTGAATCTGCTATCACGCATGCTCCAGCGGCACTCTTTAGTGTTTACTGACCCTCCTTTGTGAAACACTGGTACATTGACTGCAAGGTCCGCGGGCCGCCAAGGAAGATCTGCCGAGGCACTGGCGGGCCATATTATGAGTACCACGGTCATATAGTGTTGCAATTTAAGTTGTGTTTAACTGAAGTGTTACAGCCCCTTCTTTCCTATGTCCTCTTTCTCTACCTTCATGTTCAAAGTCCTGTGTCTGCAGTCCCCGTCACACTATTGGCAATGATAAAGCAAAGGCGCAGATGTTTCTCATACTTTCACTGATCAAATGTGCTACTCTGTTTTAGTGTCTTTTTACCCCTTTCAGAAAAAGTATTAAGCGTGTGCAGCAGACTTGTCTGCATGCATTAGTCTCTTTTCGCTGGGACAGACTAAGCCCTGCATTTAACTGCTGGTTATTGTTGCAGTCCAGGCTGTGCTTCCCATAGGGTTCACTCTTCCACCCTTACTGCTGCTTTTCTTCTGTGAGGGTCTCGCTCGCAATGATGATCATGTGAGGTGTATCAAGGCTTACTTCCTCTGCGACAAAACTGCTTTCACTCTCTCATTCGGCAGTGGCAGCACCAGTCTCCTGCACCTGCGGCAGACTGTTGGGCACCAGTTGAACACTTAATCTGATAAAGTCTTATTGTACTTACATGGAAACTATGCTGAAAGAGCTGGGGGGACCTTCATGGCACAGTTCGCTCATTCCTTGCTCCAGGAGAAGGACTGCTTTCTCTAGGTGCTCCTCACACTAGGAATACACTGGACTTCTCCTCCTGGACAGTATCTCCTGCAGGGCCATGCACACACCTTCCTTCTGTCAGCACCAAGGCAGGCTTCAGTGCACTTCATACAGACCCTCTGCTCCTCCAGCAGAAAGTGTAGACTTAAGGTGATGTCCTCTCACTTCTGGGAAGCTGACTTTCAGGCAGACACCACCCCTGTTGCAGCTCTTCAAGTACTTTGGCGGAGCACTCCCTTTCTTGGTCATGAAGAACTTGGAACAAGGTGGGGCGATTTCAATTTCACTTTAGTACCTCCTTTTTTTTCTTGGTGAGGGGTGTGAATCCACTGGCTAAGGCTTCAGAGTTGTGTGGGTTGATTCTCCTTCATATGTCCTTTTCATGCTGCTCCTCCGACACAGCATTTGTGCAAAGTGATGTTTCTCACAGCAAGTAGGAGTGGGACTGGCCCCAAGCAGGAGTATCTAAAACAGGGGTTCAGTGAAGTAAGAGATCTCTGCACCTGACTGTCATCTGCTTTCCTCAAGCTGTAATCTGAGACAGACAAAAGGGCAGGCTCTGGCCCAAACATTCTCACCTTTAACAACTGAAATTCTTCTCCCACTGTTTCCCTTACATTCCCTCCCCCCACTGTTTTGATGTTCTTGAAGTAATCAGCTGCCCTTTGCTAACAATGGCCTCATTGAATTTCTAAGGAAAGCCCTGTCTCCATCCTCCTTCCCTTCATTGCCTGGGTCTCCACCTTCCAGCCTCAGGAATTCAGGCAATGCACTACCACTGTCTACGGAAGCGGTCCTCATCTTCCATTTTGGGCCATACTAAGGACATCCAAAATTTAAATACATTGACTCCACTGTTTAGATTTGTACCAAACATCGGGTCCTACTTCCATATATATGCCATCCACTCACTGCACATACACATGCTTAACGCACACAGGGTGTTAGCGCCAGGTTTCAGATAAAAGCAGAACTTTACTTGAGAGGGTTTATAGACCACACCCTCA
Source organism: Calotriton arnoldi (assembly GCA_963921515.1). Lineage (NCBI taxonomy): Eukaryota > Metazoa > Chordata > Amphibia > Caudata > Salamandridae > Calotriton > Calotriton arnoldi. The sequence continues at coordinate 743,409 of CAWUFW010009319.1, read as the reverse complement.
CAGACAAAGGCTTGGTCACACTACAGATTGACAAAACTCAGCCTAGCAACACCACTCCATGTGAGACTTTCTGGTTTTGGGGGCTCTGATAGGTGGGAGAGGAGTGAGGGCAGACTAGGCCAGGTCTCGTCAGACTTGAAATCACAAAGATGATGATCTATTTAAAAACCAGATCAGGACCACACCAAAGATGAGGCAGGAATGCGGGGAAAAAAGAAAAAGTAAGAATGGAACAGAAACTATAGAAGGGTTGAAAAGAGGGAAGATTTAGGAAAGGAAGAGAGAAGGTGTATTTGCGAATCCCACAATTTAAGAATGGCTTGGTGTATTACAAGTACTGAATGAACAATATAGACTTGAAACATACTGAAGAAATACACATTTGTAATACAAGAAACATGCAACAACCCCTACATTTTGGCTACCATAATTTCTACAAAGAATTCTTTGGCATTGGACCCTTTGTGGCTGGCATGGGAATCTGACAGTAAGCAATAACTTCTTGAACAATAAGATAAGAAAGTAACAGATACTCCTAGTTAGAACTGGGATTCCTGGTTTGCTGGAGTATGCACCCAGGCAAGGCAGGAACCATGACTGTAGTCTGGGTGAGCTAGATACACAGTAAGATTACCTGCGCCCCCCCATCTGGTAGCTTGGCACTGAGCAGCCAGGCTTATCAACAAAGGCAATGTGTAAAGTATTTGTGCAAAACACACACACACACACACACACACAATCCCTCTCTCTCACACAATGAATATACTATAAAAAGACTCTACACAGGTTAATAAAGATAGATTATTATATTCTGAACAGAAGAAGACCAAAACGACAAAAATCCAATTGGTGGATCTCACGAGATGCTTCTTTAAAGTATAATTGCGAAACATTGCTTAAAGGTCACTAATGCTTTCAAAAAGGTTGGTTGCAGTCATGCAGACCAGGGTAATGCGAAACAAATCCTTCAGAGGCTCACCAGAGAGACTTGATCACAATTTCGATGGAACCATGCGCCCAAAAGTCACTAGTGATTCAATAGTTAATTCCGGTCACTGAGACCGAGGTACTTTCCTAGGTACGGCTGTCTGTTGAGGGAGCGCAGACTGGCTTCAGGCACCCACAGGTCCCGGAGCGCACAGTACCTTGAAGGCGGGGCCCGCATCGTCGAGACTCTAGGATGGGAGAGGGGCTGCTGGCGTAGCGTGCACACAGCATGGTTCTCCTCACGTAGGCGGGCTGCGGCGGTGTCAGGAAGGAGTGTGGCGACTTCAGTCAGCACGCATCTACGAAGCGCTGCTCCTGGGCACACTCTACTGCTGATTAGGCATGAAGCGCTGATCATAGACAAACTCCACTGTCACTCGGGTATGAAGCACTGATCGTAGACCAGCTCCTCAGGCACAAAGGGCTGCTCCCAGCTGCCATGTAGGTAATACCAAGTCTTTGTTGTTCCTTAGACGTCTTGATCAGGGGGCAAGCCAACCAGTCCTTGGATAGTGCTCGAAAAATCCACTTGCTATGGTGAGTCAGATTTAATCAGGACTAGCTATTTTTAGGGACTACTCGCCTGTTCTGGCAAGCTGACAACAGGTGTTCTGCTTGCTCACAAAGTGAATGAGCAATAAAGATGCCTTTTGAATCTTGTTATTTTGTCACATTTGCTCGGCTTAAAGAGACCGAGGTCAAAAGTCAGTTGGTCTGCCTACATTTATTTTTCTTTCTGTGACTGAAGTTGGAGGATTTTGTAAAGCGAACTGTGTGACAATCGCGCTGTGCAAAGCATGTGAAATGAAAGGCTATAAGATGCAGGCTTTTTTAAAATAGCTAATATGTGAACTGTTCAAACATTTTAAATGAATTTCTCTAGTTATGAAGACACATTTTTGTAATTCTGTGGTGAAAAGAATATTTTTATAGGATCAAAACAAATCAGAACACTTTACTTGGTGATGTGCAAATTTCAATTCTTTTTTTAATGAAATGCGCTATATAGTTTTATGAGTAAAACTACATGTTAGTGGGAACGTTTTGTGGCCATTTTACAGTGCACTACCACATCATGCTTTTAATATATTTATGAAAAGTGAGTTTTTAAAGAGGAACTGGGAATTATTCCTGCTCATGCCCAGATGACAATTCTATTAGTGAAATAAGAGGCAAGCCAGGGATCATGTGTACCCTATATGTGGGCTCTATTCTTATTATACATGGATCAACTATTTAGTCTAGTAAATAAAGAGTTTTTTTTGTACAGCAGAAATAGTGAACTTGCCTATTTGAAGGTGATCTTATATGTGATAATTGAGAAAAAGGCGGTTCCATAAGACAAAATATTTGCCTAGGATCACACAATTTGAGAGCAGTTCACTGGTCAAGTACATTACAGTTGGGTCAAGTAGAGTATTCAAGTTACTAGACCTGCAGGTCTAGTAATATTTTTATGATTTTTCGAGCCCTGCTTGGAGTTCACCTGTCGGAAGGCAGCGTCCAGCTCTCCTTCAACAGAGTCGGAGAGCAGCAGGGCAACAAGCAGAAAAGCAGTCCAGTTGAGTCCTTGAGGCAGCACAGCAGTTCTTCTGGCAGAGCTTCAGTTACAAGTCCAGTAGTTTTTGATTTTAGGGGTCAGTCACCCAGTACTTTTACAAAGTGGGGCCTTTGATGTGAGCGGTGACTTCAATACAACTCTCTGAAGTGCACAAAGACCCCTTTAAACTCGGTCCTGTCTGCCAGGCTATCTGTGAGGGGGTAATCAGTACTTTGTGTGGGGACGTGACACAGCCTATTCAAGTTTAGTGTTGGCCCCTCCCTTCTAGCCTGCCCAGTCAAGGCCACCCGAATGCAGATGTATGTAGATGGGTACTCAGACTCACCTATCATTCCTGTGTTGTGGCTGTCAAGAGGGAATGAACAAACTCCAGACGTGTATTGGAGACAGGCTGTTGGGCACACAGAGCAGTAAGTGCAGAGAAATGTCGGCTTACTAAAAGTGGCATTCCTAAAATAGTAATGTTAGGTCCAACTTCACCATTAAGTAGGATTTATCAATACCATTCCAAACCTATGAAACATGAGGAAGCTACTGTTCTCTGATCAGGAATTACAGCTTAAAAATGTTCCAATGCTACCCTGTGAGAGGAGTAGGCCTCGCAGTAGTGTAAAACGAAAAGGGTGTTTGTCACTACCAGGACATGCAATACAAAAAGTACATGTCCTACCCTTTACTTTCTTTTTTTGGTTGCATAGAGTTTATTAGCATTTCAAGGACAAATAAACATACATTAACTTCGGGGAGCCATTATGTTGAATCTCAACTTAATGGTACATTTGCATCATATATTGACTGGGAAAGGGGCATCCATAAATTTGCTGAAATTGAGAGTATAATGCTACATCTGGAGAGAAACAAAAGCAAACTACTCAATGTAAGGTCCCTTGCTTTGGAGGAATTACTGAACAACTTTTAAGGTGAAAAAGTGGCAGTAATGTCAAAAGAATGCTCACCTGCAGTATCGCCCTAACAGACCGTAGTGTATTGAATGACACTGTCCCTGAATATAAGTAATTTAAAAAATGGATATGGGGCTCATGAATAGGGATATGGCATAAGAGATTGTCTTTTGATTTACAACTGTCGCCCTGACGTCCCGTAATACTACTAAATACGTGACTGAGATGAGCCAGTTTAAATCTGATCTACATGGAATATGACTTTTGGTTTTTTTTATGTTAAAACCAAAAATACTGCGGCATGGCCGACATATTATCACATACATTCGCTTTAAACGTTACTTGTGGAAAACTAAAAAAAAAAAAAAAAAATCAGGAAAAGACTCACTGTTGAAAGTTGTTCTGTTTATTATTGTGTAATGATTTATCGTTTCCTTTTTACGCAAGATGGGGAAAAAAAAAAGGCTACTATTTGGTCATGAAATGTTTCTAACATAGATGTTTGAACTGTTAATGCATTATGACTTTGCCTGTTTTACTGTAGTGAAAATCAAATGTTTAAAAAATATTACTTGCAGCAAAGGTTTATCTTGGACTTATGTTTTTCACGGTCTCTGATGAAAGAGTTCCTGGAAGGCCTTTCGAAAGTGTTCACCAATATGAAAAACACTTCTCTCCCCTAGCAGTTGAACATGGCCATCTCTAAATTAATGGGACCACCCTTTAAAGCCATATGAAGATCAAATGTCCAACTTTTGATCTGGACAGATGCATTCGTCTTGGTCATTATTAAGCCTGAGGTTTTCCTCTTTGCAAAGTCTCACATCTTTCCTTCCTTAGCTTATCTCCGATTTCCATATCAGATGATTTCCTTTACTACCTTCTTTCTGCACACTGCATCCCCAGCCGTGAGGGTTCTCCACACATTAGATGCCAAGAAATCAATGACTGAGATATTAGTTGAAAAAGACATAACCTGTGATAATCCAAACTTCTTTTGGTCATTTATGGGGCTGCTCTCCCAGATTTGGCCTCCACAAATAAGACCATAGAGAGAAAGCAACTGCTCTGAGAAAGGCTCACATCCCACACATTAGTAGGTCTACCACTTGGCTATCAGTTCATACCTGAACCAAACATTATGCGTTGCTTCTGACTCCTCGACCCATGCCATTTGACTTATTTGGTTAACTGACTTCATTTTTTAAACCAGAAAGAAACAATGTTGCCTCTTCGAGGCTTGCTTTCTTCATTTTGATGCTTATTTAGGTTTTGCCTGCACAGAGGCTTGCGCTGTGGTTGCGAAATCTCCTATATTTAAAAAAATAATCAATCTTAAAATGGGTTTAGAGCCTGCCCTTTACTTACCATTGACTGGCTCCCACGTCACTCTAGTTTCCTTGCTTCCTGTTGGTCAGCACCCTCCTCGCCTCCTTCTTCCAGGTCTTCGTGCTGATGTGTAGCCTGTTCCAAGTGCTGCTTCCAGTTTCTAGTGTCCTTCCAAAGCAGGTTCCTACAGCCTGGTATTCTTTTTATGTTTACTTTTTGGGTCACACATGCCAAACAGCCGCAGCTCTAAGAGCTACCACCGTGGCACACATGCTTGTGGGTATTCAATGCCATCATTATTCTTTTTATAAACTAATAGAAAATCGAGCACGGTACTACCCTGCAATGTGTGCAGAATATTTCCCGGGTTTCCTGATCTGTTACAGCTTTAATGAGCTCCCCAGTCCGTCATGAGACTGGCACAGCAGAAATAAATTCCACTTCTCTCAGTAATCTTTCTGTCCTCTCTAACATCTGTCACGCTAATGGCGTGCGCTAAAACATGTTGCACAGCGGCAGAAGCTGCTGTGCAACATGGCTTAAAGTTTAAAAAAAAAATATATCAATATGACGCAGCCAACATTGACCACGTCATAGTAATTCTCTCCTAAGCAGTCATTGTTGCTTAGTAGCCGTAATGATTAAAGGATGCTGCTGCTATGCTCACGTGATTTTCTGCAAGCTCATACCTGCAATTCTAACTCTACAATGTCTTTTTTCTTATTTTTTTAGATGCAAAATATTAGATAAGCATTTAACAGTGTTGGCAAAAAACATATTGAGACAAAGTTCATCAAACTGAATGTTGAGAAAGCCCCATTCCTAACTGAGAGGCTTCGCATCAAAGTGATACCGACTTTAGCACTAGTGAAAGATGGAAAAACTAAAGATTATGTGGTTGGCTTCACTGACTTGGGCAACACAGATGACTTCACTACAGAGATCCTGGAGTGGCGACTAGGTTGTGCTGATATCATCAATTACAGGTAATACTTAGATTTGAAAACAAAACTCTTTATCAGGCCTTAGTCTCTCTTTTGCAGAAAGTTAAATTTTACACCTGGTGGTTTTTTATGCTCTTTAAGTCTGTTTTCCAAAACATTTTGCATTTTGGAGCAGAATACCTTCAAATGTTTTAAAAAGTAGGATGTATTGTGTAATCTCGCAGTTTATAACCCTGCAATTACAGTGTGGGTGGCAGTTTGATAGTGGTCACCATCAGGCAATGTAATTTTTAAAAATTTATATTTTGTATAATATTGAACATGTATTTAGGGTAGCAATGGAGAGGCCTACAAAGATTTCTCATAATAGCTTAAACAAGTGCCTTAGATTATCTTTTCATTTTTGTGGTTTGCCAGATGTCAGCATTTCCTTCTTATGAACTCCTGTGTCCGTCTCCTTCATGCTTTAAGGCAGACTGATCAATTGATAACTCATCTCTTAATTACCGAGCTCTCACCTTTCCTAAACCTATTCTTTCTGTATCATTTGAGTGGAGTAATGTGCCTGATAGAGGAAGTCCAATCTATACTCCTTAATATCTGGATATAGCATAATGATGAACTTAGGTTTTTTTGTACTGTTAGTGAGGCGTAACATAAATGGCAATCGGCTGTAGATGGTAACATAGTCAGTACTTTCAATAAACACTTATTTACAAGCATTCATGATAAACATGTCCTTTTGTAAAGATATGGATGAGGGTTCGACATTTCACTTACTTTCATTTTTGCATTTTACATTTTCCAAGTAATTTATTAATCATATGTTATAACTTAATCTCATTGGAAGAGGTGGGTTTGAGGAACTTAAAACATGACGCAGATCCCACAATCTAAACGTAAACATGTTTAGCAGCTCATACAACAATGCTGTCTAAAGTTAGAGACGCTACAGGTTATTGTTATTTATAGTGCCAGCCACCAGCAAGGCAAAGTAGTATATTCTCTAATTGGGCCCACTTTCTTGTGGAAAGTGGAAGACTATTAGATTGTGTTGGATGTTTGTTGGTGTGTATGAGAATACTCGAGAAGATGTTCAGTGTTTAGCTTAGAAGTGTTTGGTATTGATGATGGTCATTATGATGCTGCGTTGTTTATGCTGGATTCATCTTTCTCTTTCTGATTGTTACTGTACTGTTGGGAGTGCTTTTTTCATGTATTTGACATCAATGCTATGTTGAGCTTGAGAGAATGTATGTTTTCTGTCTAACGTATGATCTGAGTATGACCATTTGAAGGAGCTTCTGGAATGATGGTGCATGATGGTATAATTGAGTGTAGGGTGTATTGTATCAATTTGACCCAGAATATCTGATATATGAAATGCTGGCTGCATGTTGGGAGTGCTTTTTATAATGTAATATTGGGATGGATGTGTTGCAAGGTTGGGGTGTGTGTTGGATCTGAAACCAAAAAGGAGTCCTTCACTAAACTAGAGTTGCCATGTATATATCCTTATAGATTGGAGATTCCGTCTCAGTCAAGCATGGCAGGCATACGCAAGGCAATATTCCAATTTTAGATTTGTTCTTACTGGGTACAAGGGGCGCTTTAGAAATGGCATTACATTGTTCAATGAGTACTGCTGGTGTGATTCCAATAAAAACATAATTCAAGGAACCCCATGTACGTGACCAACCTGCCAGGCAGGGGAGCCCGTGGCACTTGCCCTCCATAACTGCTGTTGCTTTATAGTTCCTCATTTTAGATGAGCACCCAGAAAGTCGAAGTATAGTTGAAGGGCCGGTATGAAAACGTGCATGCAGGTAGTGCATGAACCTTGGTTCTGAGTCCATCCAGGATACTGCAGGGCAATAAAGAGGCTTGGAAGCCTAAATGAGGAAATCTTTGATAGCCTGCTCATACCCCACCCCAGGGTCTGATAGACATGAACAAACTAGTCATTCCAGCTGGGAGAACCTGATGGAGAGAACCAAATGGAAAAATGCTTCCATATTATGCCAGAAGTAGCCAGAATGTAACAAAAAACACCACAGTATGTAAGTGAATGATTACCATAATGAAGCCCTTGCCCATCCCTACCAACCACACATGAGGGAACACATCATAGCAGATGCCACACACATGTCCAGGCTCGCATTGGTCACTCAAGAACCCTTGCAGTCCTTTTGCTCACTTTCATGCACAATTAAATTCACACTTCTGCCCTTGCATTCTCTCTCCTCTCTCACACAGAGGTGCTCTCATCCTAGTCACTCTTCTCATAATCAATTCTATCACTTGTTCTACTATCACTCACATTCATCGTGCTTGTACTTCACTTGCTCTGCATCACTCCTCCCTGTCTTCCCTCACCGTGCTCTCAATTTTTATTCACACTGACATTTAGCTTGTGTGCACAATCTAGCTAATGCTCTTTTCCTAGTACAGAAAATCACACCCTCCATTTCCAGCCTGCACTGATTGAAGAGCATATGAGGGCCTTTACTAAGATTCCCTCCCACGACCTAAAACCTTCAATTCATCAGGTAATATAGAGCCCCCATTAGCACCAAGTCACCATGTGAAAGGGACATTGATCTAAGTTTTTTATTATACATGCATATATCTGGGGCCCAAAGTGATTCAGACTTCTCCACATCCACTGGGTTCATGGATCAGGTCCTCTACAATCTGTCTCATACCAGGACGACGGAGAAAGGAAAGAGCCATCTGTACACTAGAAGATCCCTTGTATTCTTGTATTCAGTAGGAAGAAGAATAACAAGAGGAGCAAGAGAGCTTTGCTTTCTGGATGGCCAGAGTAGTGGATTGAAGGCCAGAGAGAGGCCCGCACGTTGCCATACTAAAATAGTTTAACATTAGGGCTGAATATACTTAAAGAAAGGCAGGTATTACTGTGAAAATTTGTTTAGCAGTTTTATAGTCCCATTTTTTAAAAATTTCTCAATGTCTCCAATTGCATGTCCCAATCAGTAGTGAGACAAGCAGGCAGGCTGAAGCACAAGTCGTTTCTGTACTTGACAATGCCAAGCCCTGCCAATCTTGCATATATGGCCCAATGCTGATGTGGTGACATTAGAGTAAACCCCCACACGGTATCCAGTGATGCTATAACTATGCCTCTGCCTAGACAGGGACTAAAGGAATCAACAGGCATTGGGAATCCAGCTTGGGACACTTTTTTTGTTTTGTGTTTAAACCAGTCTTGCCACCCGTGGGAAGAATTGAAGAATCTTCGTTGGCAAAACTAAATGCTGTGATGCCCACTAGCAACAACCGACACAAATTACTGCAGTACCTTGAGGTAACCTCAAGCCAAAAGTACAGGAAGGTATTGGGGCTATTTGTTAAGGGGAGACCCACCTTAAACAATAACTTTAATCCTTGTTAGGGTGAGTCTCTAAATTAACCTGAGCTCAACCCCCTCGTAGCTATGGCACAGAGCAGACAGGCTTAATTTAGATGCAATGTGTAAAGTATGTATACAATATCAAAACAGTAATTAAGTCAAAACGCAACACTAGAATGAATCCCAAACCAATTTAGAAAAATTGACACAATTTTAAATGAAATAAATTGACACCAACAAAATGACAAAATCCAATAAGGAGAACCAGAGAGATGACTTTTTAAAGTTTTATGGTTCAAAACAGTGGCAAGAAACATTTAGCACCAATCAAGGTCTTTTGGTTGCGCTGGACTGGTACCTAAGTGTAGGAGAGTAGGATCTGCCTCTTATGTTGCCCCCACTTTTTTCTGATGTTTACACTGGTGTCTGGCTGGGACCCTGCCAATCAGGGCCCCAGCCTCTCTGTTCTCTCTAAACGATTTGGAGTGTACGCTAGGTGCACTAGTGATTGGATACTGTGGTACCTTATGAGTCCCTAGTATATGGTACCTTAGGTACCAAGGGCATAGGTACTTCACAGGCCTACCAGGGGCTGAAGCATGTATTATGCCACCCCTGGGAAGCAGACTAAATCTGACACAACAGGCCTGCTACTGCAGCCTGAGTGAGGAAGTGCTAGCACCCCTCACTGAGATATAGGTCCCCTATATCTCTCCTGCACACACATTGAGACTTATCAGTCACCCCTAAGGCAGGCCCTATCAATCCTGAGGGCAGGGTGCTTAGTTTCTATGTGAGGGGGTGCCTCTGCCTGAGCAGGGCCCCTCTGCAGCCCTCAAGAGTCCATTCTCTGGGGCTGTTTGTGAATGCAGCCAAACCATATACTCTTAAGTGCATTATATCCTCGCTGTAAATGCTAACTCTGGAATGGCTGCATCGAAACATGTCGTGTTTGGTGTCAAACACTTTGGAATCATACCCCCACACCAGTAACTGGTGTGGGAGTATGATCCCACCCTTCTAGAGGGATAGACATGTACCTACTGTGGAAACGCGGTAGAATCCTAAAGAGCCCTGGCATCACAAAATGGATGCCACCAGTCACAGACACTGGGCTGCCCTCCTGCTGATGACCGACACTCACAGTGGAGGAAGCCCAACAATAGATATCCTGTCCCAAGGGGGTGTGACCACCTCCCAGACAGGGTTTAGTGTATTGGGGCTGGGTGGGTGCACTCCTAGAGTGCTTTGAAATCCTGCACTGGGGGAGCAGAAGGCTCCTCTGTGCATATGCCAGTTCAAACCGGCTCAGGGGCTACCTGCCCCTGCTCTGGCGCGAAACTGGACAAAGGGAAGTGGGTGTAGCCACCCACTCCCTGACCCTCCCATAGGTGGGGTCATAGAGCTAGTCCCGCCCTTCTTTCTAGTATAAGAGGGGAACCTGTGCATTGCACCCCAGATACCCCTGGACGACGCTCTACAAGAAGAATCCCGGACCTTCGACGTTCCACTACCTTTGGAAGACTGAAGAATCTCCCTTGGAGTCAAGGAGTGACTCCCCTGCTTGGCAGGCACCAAAAACGACAACGACTGTCGCAAACTACGCTGCTCCCGCCGGAGCCCGAAGTTCCTGCAGCCCAGGAACAGGATTTCCTGACTTCTCCAAGGCCATCGTGAGTCCCCAGCGAAGCTGAGGCAAGTGGACCCCACGAGCAACGAGGAACCGCAGACCCTGGGTACCGTGCACTATTGTCGAGTGCAACCCCTTCACGACGTTCTACGAACTTGTGCTTTGGACCACGTGTGGTCCCAGCCTCTAACAAAGATCCCTCCCAAAATCAGAGGCCTACACCGTCCCGAGTGACCGTGGGCCCCTGTTGAGTGCATCCGCCCGAGGCGTCTTCGCGATCCCTTGCCAGCCGGCTCGTGGGTCCCCAGAAGACTTTCCAAAGAAACCAAAGGGCTCCCCTGGGTGCTCCAGGCCTGCCCTGACCTACCCTCGCTGGGTAAGTTCCTCAGACCTTGCTGGTCTGCACCATTGACTTTTTCTTTCCACCACGAGACTTGCTGCTACCAAGGCTTGTTGGCTCCAATCGGGTCGCCGACACCGCAGTCAGCTGCAGACTTCGTGGGACATGCTGAATCCAGCTCCTGGCCGTCCTCGACGCCCCTGGACCTCGTGGTCGAAGAGTCAAGACACCAGTGAACGACATGAATCTGTCGACGACGGTGGGCATTCATCTTCCTTGCCCCGGGTCACTACCAAGTTCCCTTGAACACTGTCCCCTCTGCTTTCAGGTCTTCCTCCTCCTGAATCCAGGCTTGGATTCCAACGGACACTTCTTCTGTCGCCGCAAGCAGCAAGTCTTCATTGGCTCCCAGTGAAAGCGACGCCGCGACCCGACACCAAAGGACACCTATGCACCCGGCTCCCCTGGGTGAGGTAACTTTAGCATTACGGTGCTCCTGTGGGTGTGGGCCCTAGAACTACTTACCCTGTAAGTGCCTTGCTTGTAGCTACCCTAGAAGTGCCCTACAACGCTTATTTTCTAAGTGCGACAATTGCGCTGACTCGTACAGGGTTCGCGTCTGTGTTAGACACATCGCGTCCATCTCCCTTGTAGCTCTATCTGTAACTGTGTCCTTCGACTCGTACTGAGTCCGATCGGTGGGTTCACCTCGAACACACAAGGGGCCTGTAACATTGAACTCTCAATTGCGCTGACTCGTACAAGGTTCGCGTCTGTGTTAGACACAGCGCGTCCATCCCCTTGCAACTCTATCTGTAACCGCGTCCTTCGACTCGTACAAGGACCGATCGGTGTGTTCGCCTCGAACACGCAAGGGACCTTTAACATTGAAATCTCAATCGCGTCTGTTCGCATAGACTCGCACAGGACTCGCACCGGTGCCAGGACACCGCGTCCGTCCCCTGTGGGTCTCCTACAACTACCTGGGGTGGTTCTTGGGGGTCCCTCGATTCTAGATGCCCTAGACCTAGGTCTAGCCAAACTAAGGTTGTGATATTTGATTGTGCTAACTTATTTTGATAACATTTGATGTGTACATATGTTCCTGACTTCTAATCTCATAAAGAGATTAGTAGAGAGTTGTTTATTAATAAATACATATATATTTGATATATATACCTGGTGGTGTCTTCATTTGGTGATTCAAGAGATTGTGTGGTAAAACAAGCTGCTTTACATTCCTCCAAGACTTAGCCTGAAGGCTGCTCTCCACAGCTACCACTAGGATAGCTTTCTATAAAGGTTGTCTTAAACCTACCAACCATAAGAGTCGAATTGTTCTGGTGCAAGGTGTCCACTTTAATTAGTGAACAGCATATACCAGGCCAACTTCTCACACTAAGCATGAGTTAAGGCCGACTGCGAAGGAGTGCAGGTCTGATGCAGAAACCACTCTGACACAGAAACCAGGTTGGAAATGGTTGGAAATGTTACCTTCAGTACGTAGGGCCTGATTAAGAGTTTGACAGATGGGATTCTTCGTCACAAAACTTGACGGATATCCTGTCCGCCGTATTACAAGTTCCATAAGCTATAATGGAATTGTAATATGGCGGACGGGATATCAGTCACGTTTGTGATGGCGTATCCCATCTGCCAAACTCTTAATCGGGCCCTTAGTCTCTAAAATGGAAGTCAGAAATCCTCAGAGGGGCAAACAGGCTGTTGCTGAAGAGGGCTCCATTACGTCAAATAGCTATTTTGACATGGTCGTGGTGAAGCTGTTGACTTTCGGTGGCAAATCTCAGAGCGGGAGGAATTTTGAATTTCTCTAGTTGTCCGGATATTTTTGGTACCATAGTCCAGTGAAGATTTCTACCTTTGGACATAGTCGCTTTTTGAGCTCAGATTCTTCCAGTGGGGCAAGGGTTCGGCTATAGCTGAAGATGGTTCCATGAGGCCAGATAGCTTCTCAGCAAGGTCCAGCTAAATAGTTTGCTGCTGCGGAAAAGCTCTGAGCAGAAGCAACTTGAATCTTAGGCCCAGCAGCAATGCACCTTCATCGTATTGGCTTGGCTGGTTGGTCCCAGTCCTCCGGAGGTCTTTGGAGCTAAAACGTTTCTAAGTCCCAGGGTGCAGGAAACATTAGGAGGAGTACACTTTGACACAGTCAGTGCTCACTTGGGGGAGGGGGTGATGACTTGCTCCTACAGAGGCTAGTAGCAGTGTTCAAGGCAGGCCCAGTTGGAACTGGTCAGCTGGAAAGGTGCAGGAAAGGCCCTCTTCTTTGTCCTGGGTACAAGAGAGAAAGCAAGTAAAGTCTTCTAGGCTCTTTTCAGGTATCGGAAAGCATGTTCAGTACTTTTTAATCTTCCACAGGTCCAGTGCTATGAAGATGGTACTGTGGGTGCCATATTTATGCCTGGCACCAACTTGTGGGTGAGAGTGACTCCTGGCCCCTTCCTTATCAATAAAGAAAAAAGTCCTGGGGGTACCCCTTAACCATCTTTGCAGCAACTCCTGTGTGCCCTACAGCAAACAGTACCACAGTTCCCTCTCTCTACTGAAATTCTTCTTCCTTTGTGCAGAGCCTGTGTGCCCACCCCAAAGGTGTAGCCAGGGAAATTAGCTACCTCTCCTCTGTTGTCTCTCTAAACTAGTTCTGGGGCTGCAGCCCTCTCTCACTGTAAGTGGTGCTTTCCTAACTGGGGGAACAAAGGAAGGGTCTGCTCAGATGTTGGATAACATTTGCCTGTGACAGGGTTAGCCTATTTGAAGTTAATCAAGTTCCCGGACACAGCCCAAATGATGATCCTGCCTTAGGAATAGAAACACCTTCCCACACCCAAAGCCTTGATCTTGCTATGAGCAGTTTTAACACCTCACCAAGGGGGTATTGAGCTGCCAAGTGACAGTTAGACCTCACGCCGATGTCCTCCGAAGGCTTTAGGCAGGGGAAAAGTAACTTTCTAAAAGTATGCCTTTTCCTTAATAGTTGAATTTTTTAAAAAGATTTTTTCCATTAAATTGTGTTTTGAATAACTATTAAAAAGCATCTTTAACTCCTATTTCTATCTGTTTCCTGACCAAAATTAGCATTATCAAATGCAATTATGTAACCCAGTGTTTTCCTTTGCAACAGACAGCCTTGGTACAGTGAAAATAGCTTTTGCGGCCTTTTCACTGTTAGGACATGTGTAACATTCAAATTCTACATGTCCTACAATTAAATACCATGCACCCCGTCTTATGGGCATTAAGGCCTACTTAGGGGTGACTTCTATTTAAAAGGAAAATTTTGACCTGTCTGGTTATTTTGACAGGACAAACTTTCAGTTTAAAACTGCAACAGCTGGGCTACAAGTGGTGGCCCGCCCTCAGTCGTGTTTGCCCATGCTCCTGTAGTGGATAGCACAATGGGTGCTACAGTGCTCTAGTCGCATTTAACTCACAGGCCTTGCGTACACATTGTATCATATACCAGGGACTTCCAGATAAGTTAAATATGACGGGGTATGTCGATTTTCATCATGTTGAAAAGGAGGAGCAAAGGCATTTTACCTTTGGTTAGCAGGGGGTGCATGGAGTTCAACAGCCAGCAAAAACAGATGGGCAAACATCTGGGGGTACACACGTAAAAGATGGTCATTTCCTACACTCATGAATAGAAGTACGTGCAACCATTGAATACACTGAGAGGTTGCTTGAGCAGGCTTCCGTAGCTGCATGAATAACTAGCTGGACTGTGGCCACACCCTCTGCTCCAACTTCAGAAATGTTGTGACTGCAGCATTCTGGTCTGACACTGCCCAATATTTGATGCACTAGTAGAACGTGTGTTGGTCATGGCCCTAACACTGGTGGCTTTTGGTGGGCAATGTATTGACATTTTGATATATCGGTGGTACATGCATGATTTTCCTGAAGGTCACATTCACCGCTTGGCAAGATGATCTGCAGGTCAAAAGCTTGCAAAAAATGATTGTTAGCCAAAATATGGTATGAACACATTACTATCTAGAGTTGGCTGTCAGTTATAGCTTGGGTTTCCAGGTATTAACTGGGAAAAAATGAAAGCCCACCATAAAAAAATCTGGGCTTCAGAGATTTAACCCAAACCCTTGGTTACATTTCAGGCTCCAGAGTTACATCTTGCTTGACAAGAATATAAGGCAATACACAAGACTATCATAGCTGCAAAAACAGTACACATTAAATATCAAATGATTCTGCTTCTGCTCGGAGGTAGCATATAAGATAATAGTTACAGGCAGCTGGTATCCGAGAAGTGGGCGAAAAGTGTAACAGTTGTAATGGATAATAATATCACTAACGTCAGAGCCATGTTTAGTATAGATGGTGAAGATGCAGATGTGACTTCCTTAGGTAATCACAGGGCCCTCCTCACATACTGAGACCTTGAATAAAGCCATAGTTAAACCCATTTTTCTGGATGACTTGAAAAAATTGATGATGGACATGCCAACCATCTATGTCCTGATCTTCACTGGCCAATCGGTGTCCTTATGGAAGCTTTTTCAGTGTTTACTCTAGTCTTTGCTAATGGACCCCTTCTTAAGAAGGGCTACCTTTCTCTTTCAAAAGGTTTTATTGGAACTGTCATTTTTATTTTCTTGCCAGATTACTCCAGTTGCTTTTCACCTCACTGTTGGGAAGGGTGGTTTCTGCAGTTTCAGAATTCTCTGGAATTAAATATCTGTTGAGAATGTTGACTAGTGGACTTGCTGCTCTTATTTTAATCAGTAGCTTTTCCCATCCTGGAATATGAGGTGCTGTTCCATCCACTGATGAAGGTGTCTGGAAATGAAGGAGATTGGTTTGTATCGTTTTTGGATTTGAGAAGAAACTGTGTGGTCATAGAGGGGCTCCAGTATGGTTTAATTGAAGTACAGGTAGGGGTTCTGCAGGGCTCCAAACTGCTGCTAGCACTGTTTAATGATTGTGTAGAATCCTTGATATGCTGCTTGTGGAAGTGGGTGTTCTTTTTCACACGTATGCTGATAATTCACATGGGTACCTATTGTTCAGTTAACTAAGTTAATTTATGTAGATAGGAAGGTAGTTGGAGTGGCAGCGGATAGGATGATGTTAGAAGGGTCTATTAGCATGTTTCAGATCTGACGATTGATGTATTCTTCCTGTTTCTAAAGTCAAAATCCTGGGGTTTCATTTTGATGCCTCACTATTGATCAAAGTGCTTGTTAGCAGTTGGCTGTATTTACCACTTGAAACTGTTACACAGCATCAGCCCTTTTAATTCCAACAAAATGTGGTGCAGTTGTGTAAACAAGTGACAGTTGGTGGAGCCAAGCAGACTACTACAAAGCACTCTGTGCTGGCTACATGAAACAATTGTTCCACAGGATGCCGTTAATGCACCTCCAGTCATTGCACATTGTTACCCAAACCCATCAAGATCGCCAAGATCGCAACTCTCTGAACTGGCATCATGTTGAATGCTATTCACCCCCCCCCATGATGCTGATCTGCCTAAGTGATTAATGAGAGAGCATGACCGGCTTAAGCATCAGAGTTTTCTTTTCTTTAATTTGTTATTCATTCAGCACAGGGCAGATTGCATATAAGCAGAACTAATATCTTAGAACTAATAAAACCATAATGTAATAGTGCTGCCCAGTTGCGTATTGTGATGATGCAGGCTCTCACCAGCTCCGAGAGCTCAGCTGCTTCTCCCCGTGCAGCCTGCTGGCACTGGTATCAGTCATTTGTTCTTCATTAAAAGTACAGTGTTCCTCCGTACCTATTAGAAGTGGTAGCGTTCAGGTGACTCACTTATTACCATTGGTGCTCGACTGCTGTGTTGGGTCTGCTAGTACAAGGCTTTTTAGCAGAAGTTTCTATCCTTGACAGCTGTTTTTAGCTCTGTTGACTTTAGCAAGAGCACCTGGAGTTTTGAGCAGTCTGCTGTAACTCGCACTAGTTGACTCCTGAAATTTATTTCAACATTGTTTTGGGTGTTGAAAGGAAGAGGAAGGGCTGAGCACCACTGGCAACTGAGGCCAGAGCTAGCAGAGTGAGTGGGCCAGGTAGAAACTGTTTATTGCGGCAGCTAGCTAAATAAACAGATGACCATGTATTCTAGACGAGTGCCATGCGCCCATGGGTGGCTAATCAAAAGAAGGGTTAAAAGCACCAGTGCACAGAAAGAGCTGCGATTAGGGAAAGCCAGTTTTAATATGAATACCTTTTACTGCTGATGCAAAAGAAAGTTATTAAGGTGCACTTATTTTCGGACCATTAATGAAGTGTGTGTTTGTGTGTTATATCTGTGTATGTGTGGTGTAACCGCATCATATGAGATGTCCGTTTAATGCCAGTGCTGTTTATTCCTAGTGATAAGATGAGTTTAGACCCTTGGATCACCTAGGCTGAGAAAGAACATCAGCAATTAAGTTCTACCTCAAGACTACTGCGGATCAGCTCAGCTTCGTGAGTAGAAACTGGAACCTGCCCCTCAACAGAGAGCTGAAAGCAACAATAATTCAGTTTGTTATACCTAGAGGCTAGCACTGGCTGACTGCAGCCACAAAAGTGCTTTTTTTCTGCAGCCTCTCTTGTAAAAGGCACAGAGTTATTGCACTATACAGTTCATAGCAATTTCAAGCTCTTCCTAGAACTTTACACTAAAGATCATGCATGCTAAAATTGACATTTAGTAGTGTAGCATTCACATAGGATCTAGAAATGTCCCACGCATGATCTAGAAATGTCACGCATGATCTAGAAATGTCACAGATACACACTGCAAATACAGAAATGCGATACATAGGCAATCCAAAACGAGGCAGCCTTGTGACATAAGTGGAAGTACTGCTGCTTCTCTAAAGAACCTTAAGATCATTGTACCTTTTGTGTACATTGAGATCTCAAAATTAGGCCATGCTTGCAAATCCAAGATTTGCTATTCGTAAAACTAGTGGTAGGAGCTTTGATATGCTGGTTAACTGGGTATGTAATGAGTCATGGATGGCACCAGGAATTCTGCAGACTGACTAGCATATGCTAGTGATCATAGAACTGAATCCTATGCAGAAAATGTAATTTCTAAGCACAGAGAACCCTCACCACTGGTGTTATGCTTCATCATAGAATTCCCACCTGAACCCAGGACAAGTTATTGTATTTGTGTGGGCTCTACCATATATGGAGCTCTGGTCGTGGAGGTAGAAACTTTTATACTGAAGTGGGATCCCACAGATTGGACAGTATCAAATTAAAATTAATTAATGCTGCACCTACAAAACTTCAATATAAGCGTCACTGATAACATTAAAACCAAAGACCAATGTTGGGAATTGTCGTTATTCCCAAATCTGAATATCTGCCATAAATAAAGCCCAACATGTGTCAACGACCTTCATCAGGACCTATAATCCCCATTACTGTCCCTATCCTAATGGGGTCTAGTGTGGGTATAGGGAGAGAGTGGGAATTCAGACGATACAAACACAAGTAAAGGTATACTTGCTGTCCAATTGACAGCAGACTAACAGTACCCTGTAATGAGGGATTCATTGTCTCATACAGGCCAATTGGTAATGCCTCCCTTTAGGGGCAGCAGTAGGATTCAAGGTTCTGATCTTGAAAGTTGAGCTTTTGCAGCATGCTTTCCAAGGTCAGAACATGGGCCATAAAATAGTGCTAGAGTTTCTTTTTTGTTTGATCCTATTCCAGATGACTCAATCAAATTGCCCAAAAGCAAGAAATCCTACTCCTGTATGGGAGTAAGTGCAGCTTTTTCAACAGTTTACAAAGAATCGCATAAGTACTCCTTGAAAATGACAGCACTCGTGTGTCCAGACATAAAATATATGTATGAAGAAGTTCCGCCATTTGGAACATTCCATGTTCTTAAATGACGTTGTGTTAAACTAGTTTACCTTTTTTTCCACTCCACAGGGTAAGTATTTCTCCTTGTGGTGAAACCTTTTCATCTGTACCTCCATTAAATATAAGGATGTTTCTTCCCCTTTTCATCCTTGGAAGGCTATTTATCAGCCTTGGGGTGAGTACGTTTGCATTTCTTTCCAGAATAGGAAACTATCTGCAAAATAATTGTGACAAACCGCACACCTTTGTGGGAGATTGCTTTGTTTTGCAGGTTGACTGTCTCCCGCCCTCAATCCTGCACTTTGCCTCTAAACTTGCAAATATAGCAAATGCGCTATGTTCGCAAATAAATTTCATTGCTAAATGCAGTGTCCAAATTTGAAATTCCACCAGTCCCCATTCTGTGGAGCAGGCTATTCATTTTACATTTGTGAATGGGTGTTTTTGTCCGTATGGGTTTGTAAAAGGTTTAAAGAATCTGTACTGAAATGAGGGTTCAGGATCCTTGTTGGCATGATTTCTCCTACCTTCTGTGGTCCAAGGGCTTAAAGCATCTAAGCGATCTCTTCCCATTTTGGAGCGTTGTCAGAAACAAAATGTGAATCTCTGACATATCTGTTTAATCTTTGCAGAATTTCTGCAAATGTGTTGGAGGTGAGAAATGGGATCTTTCTCTTCACCTGTTCTCATTAGTAAGGTGTAAGGTTTGGAACCAAAATGTCCCCCCTCTTGCCATTGTGCATGTTGGGGGAGTGGGCCATTGGCACTGCTGCTGTGTGATTGGGACAAGGCTTCCCTCTGCACCACTGCACTCCTGCTGAAATTGCACTTTTGTAGAAAGTATCTTTTCAGTTATGAAATTGCAGCTGTTGCAGTTTTGAGTGAAAGTTCATCCGTGGAAGGGGTGTAGTCAAAACAAGCCAGACTGTAAAGCTGCCACAGAGGAAGAGTTGGGACTGCACACTTCTGAAAAGTGTGTGTGTGTGTGGTGGATTTAGTTTATCTGAGTGGAGTGAATTTACTCCCACTATCCTTCACATGCACACTGGTCATAGGCAAAGTTTAAATATATAAAAACATCATGGACAGCCAACACTTGCCCTGTAGATTTTGGCAGGCAGGGTGATCCACTAAGGAGTATCTTCCTGTATTGACTAGGTGTTGTAAGGGGTTACATCTTCCTCCCCACACACAAATTAACCATATGTGGAGACATTTTATTATGTCCCCTGCGTAGCCCTCTCGCTGTAGGGGAATTTGGCCCTTCTACCTCATCTTCTCCAAGTCTTCTTAAATAGAAAGACACCTTATAATGTAAGCTAGAGCTCTTCTGTTTGATAATACATGCTCGTCTTTTCTCAACAATGCCTCTATTTCAGTCTTGATTGGTGATAGCAGTTGAAACTAGCAAATGCCCTTCTTTGTAAAACACAAGGAATGATTAAAAGTGATTAAAAGTCATTTTAATATTAATATATTTCATTCATATCGCTCACCTATTTTTAGTGGCTATTCTTGCCTGTGTAGACCTATATTAAATGCAATGTTTAACACTGCAACATCAGAAAATCTGCCCTGAGACAGTAAGCTGTCTTATAGAGTAGGAAGTTCAATAAGTTGTACAGAAAGGAAGTTTAACATCTCTGTATTAAATATTTCAATCTGCTAAGTGAAGAGGGAAAACTCATTCATTTACATTCAGCCCCACAAGCATTTTGAGTTTTCTGTGTTTTCTTTTCCTTTCATAGCCCTAGAGATCATACCTTCCAGTGATACTGCTTAAACTGTGTTCTTGTTTGTTCACTAGTAATCCCGTTGATTATCGAGTCCACTTCTCATCTTCACAGAGCCACTTTCATTGAAGAGTTGTGTTATGTTTATTGCGTTTGTAGAATACTCATTTGAGTGTTCCTTGATGAGTGCTCCAAATCTCAGCAGTTGCTGCGGGGATCTGGTGCAGTCACCAGTCTTTACCGTGTGTTGTCCGTTTAAATGCATGGAATAAACTCTCCATGTTCATCTCTGCTGTTGGTCTGCCCTCCTTACATCGCAACCCGATTTGGCGACGAGTTGCGGAATATGATGAACGGACCCAAAATCGCATTATGGACGGTGCCTACCATGGCGATTCCAAGCACGAGTCAAGGCAGTGCTCATTTAAGCACTGGTAGAGGGATAAAGACTGAAGGATTTTCCTTTGAGATATTTTTACTTCCTTCATTTGCCCGCATTGACCGTCTGGTCTAGTCAGTTACCGGATTAGAACTCTGCCCGCAGCATTGTTTCTACACACAGTTCTCACTTTGTGTGCCTCCTGTTCCACATGTGCTGCAGCTCACTCTGCCTCAAGCATTTTAGAAAATTTTGCGAGCCTGCTACATTATACGAGCTGCCACGAGTCCTCCGTGTCACGTCAGGATAAATGCTGCATCACTTCAAATCTGATGTTCAGGGAACGTTTTTCTTCATGTGTGGCGTGCAGACGCGCAGGATCATTTTCTTCCTGCTCAGACTGTGCTGTAAACTCATTCAGAGACGCGAGAGCAAAATCATCGGCTTACCTGCCTGTTCTCTTCCACACGTCTTGGTCTGCCTTCAACCTCCTCACTACTATACCACTACTCTTGGATTCCAAGAAACCTAGCTCTCCTGATTGGTTCACATGTTTAAGCCTTCTTAATGGCCAGTCTTTGAAATCCTGAGATTAGTCTACTCCTTGCACAGGTTAACCCTTCATGTTCACATAGTCCTGCTACTAGCTGTTGTGTGTGTGTGTGTGATTTTTAATTAACGTTTTATTCCTTAGTTCTTAGAAAGACTACAGAGATTAAACAAAGTGCGAATATTCCCACAGCTTTTGTTGCAGAACCAGGGGTTCACAAATTCAAACACAAACAATGGTTTAAAAACTTTGATAGTTATTTATTTGCTTAGATGGATCAAAATTTGATCTCACAAGGAAACTGGCTTTACTTTATAACTGTTTAGGAGCTGAAGGCCAGAGCATTTTTAGGTCTCGCCCTGAAAGCCAGCGCTGGCGAGACATTTTGTAGTGGGCTTTTAGAAATGCGACCACAACTTTTGGCTGGCCTAGAGCATGCGAGTACGCGCACAGTAACGCGCATTCCTCGCATGCTCCAGGCCATCTGCCTTTGATGTCACTTGCTCCTCCCCTGCCCCACCACAGAGCGCTTCTCGGGGCCGCGCGGCCGTGTCACTTTCACGGCCGCGCGTCACTTGCTCTCCCGCTCCTCCCCCCTCCCCCACCACAGAGCGCGTCTCGCACGGCCAATGCTTGTTGAGTTTCTTTCACCTTTAAAAATGCATCATTTTTTTGGGTAATTTACGTAGGTTTCTTCCATTCTATTTTTTGATAACCCACTTATACCCGTCACAAAATGACGACCTTTGCAGAACTACCGGACTCCAACTTTCTTCCATAACAACACAAAGGCGTACACTCTCCATAGAAATCCAAACTGTTTCGAAATGGCCACCAGCGCTACCTGTTTACAGTAAAGACTTTACTACAGTGTATATTTGTTAACCAGGAAGCCCCGCCCTCCCGAGCTCTGAAGCGCACTCACTCCCCTTTGGCACCGAAGGGGAGGCGACATGTGATTGCAACTGTCACTACACCATGTGGTGGGACAGCTGAGAGGGCAGCCTTGCGAGAGCAGCTTTAAAGTTGTTTTTCTGCGCCGTAAGGAACGCTGCCCGCAGAGTGCGATGAATCGCGGAGATGCCGGTGCAGGGTCGTCTTCTGCTGACTGTTTCACTGCTGAGCAACGGGACAACAAACTGATGATGAGGAAAGCTGAGCTGAAAGTTCCTCTGGACTTCCCGTGGAGGAGGCAGCTGCCTTTGATAGGACGGGGAAACGTTCACAGTGTTTTTTGTCTCAACATGCCCGGCTTTCGCCGTGGGCGTGCCTAAATGTGCCTGCTTTGCACACGCTGACAGTTTTTTGCCTGCGTTTCTTCCCGATACTGCTAAGACTCTGCAAAAAGAAAGCAACATTAAAAAAACACTTTGAATCTGGCAATAGGACTTAAGCTGCCTTTAAGCTGCACCATATAATAACGTAGCCATGCAGTTGGTGTTGCTACATGGTCTTGAGGTATGGACGGGCTTTATGTAATTTCGCCTCTGACATTTACCAGATGGACATGGTTATCCAGATTATTCAAAAATTAATTGGAGACTGTTGAGCATTTCATATTTCATTGTTGTGACTTTTCTTTATATGTACTCCAATTATGATTTTTCCTTACACTCATTTATTTTCTTGTATTATCTGCAACCTGTTAATGTCCGTTTCTATTGCTATGTCCACCACAAAGTACTCTTGACACCCAGTGTGTCTTGTTCGCCCGTGTACAACCACATGTAAATGTCTTGTTTTATTACAAAGGCTTTAAGTGCAGTTGATTACAGTTTCAATTTTGCATTGAGAGAGGATGTTTTACTGAGATGGTTCTTTTGATGAATTCTGGCAGGTAACACATCACTCTACACCCCTTCCACCAAGCTTTTGGCAAAGCCTCGTGATCTGGCGCTATTATGCCCCTCAGTCTGTTGCGCTTTGTTTCCGTTTACCCGATACATGAGAGCTGTCTTTCAAACAGATAGTGCTGTTTGGCTAATCTGTCCCCTTCACTCTACTACCTGACATGGCGTCCCTCGTATCTGTGTCCTCGCGTCCCAGTACTATTCTAGGTAAGCTTCCGTTGCTATTCAACTTCCCCTTACACAGTTTCCTTGGTGCTCTATCTCCTAAACGTACCATCGTTTCCCTAAATTAGTATAATTTTAACAGTCCGGTACTGCCTATGTAGCATCCTGTGATCCTGGCCTACTCACTTAATGTTCCCGAGCCTAAAAAACCAAACGCGACCAGACCTTGTGTATTGAAACTGGTGCTCGTGTACACCAATACCTCGCGCTACATATAATAGCAATATTTATATATACCAGCGCCTAGAGACAATCCAGTTTCCAAAACGCACGTGCTTACTGACGCTCTCTCCTGGCTGCGCTGATAACTTTGGAAGCACGTTACAGATACATCAATCCTGGCTGCTCCACTTGGGCACATACCTGGGTTCTAATCAGTGCGAACATTGAAAACGCTTGCAAACAGCATATATTCAAATATTAAGCGCTATATGAAACTGAACAATTCTGTACAGGCTGGAAGCAACTAGAGGCTGCACTTCCTCGCATGGCGCTATCCACGGCGCTTCATTAAATAAAACAAGCGATGTCGGGTACGTAATCTGCCTGTTACTCTGGGGGTTTGGGGATACCTGCCTTTAGTGGGTCACAGGTGGGTGCCAGAGTGCAGAGTGGACGCACGCGGTGCATTCACCACCGCATATTTACACTGTCGAGGGCTGCCTGCAATGCATGCCTCCTTACCCCAGAGAGGTGCTGCGTGCAATGCATGCCTCCTTACCCCAGGAGAGGTGCTGCCTGCAATGCATGCCTCCTTCCCCAGGAGAGGCGCTGCCTGCAATGCATGCCTCCTTCCCCAGGAGAGGCGCTGCCTGCAATGCATGCCTCCTTCCCCAGGAGAGGCGCTGCCTGCAATGCATTCCTCCTTCCCCAGGAGAGGCGCTGCCTGCAATGCATGCCTCCTTACCCCCAGAGAGGTGCTGCCTGCAATGCATGCTTCCTTACACGGGCGAGGTGCTGCCTGCAATGCATGCTTCCTTACACGGGCGAGGTGCTGCCTGCAATGCATGCTTCCTTACCCAGGAGAGGTGCTGCCTGCAATGCATGCTTCCTTACCCAGGCGAGGTGCTGCCTGCAATGCATGCTTTCTTACCCAGGAGAGGTGCAGCCTGCAATGCAAGCCTCCTTACCCAGGAGAGGTGCAGCCTGCAGTGCATGCCTCCTTACCCAGGAGAGGTGCTGCCTGCAATGCATGCCTCCTTACCCAGGAGAGGTGCAGCCTGCAGTGCATGCCTCCTTACCCTGGAGAGGTGCTGCCTGCAATGCATGCCTCCTTACCCAGGAGAGGTGCACACCTGCACATGAGACCCTCCTCTCCTTCTGCAGTAAGAGAAACTTATTAAAGACAAGCATTGGCATAGCCGAAAGGTCTCGCTTTTGGGACCTTATAAGTATTTAGTTATGCAGCACAATATCCTTGGTGCAACAACATCAACTGTTGCATGGCTAAACACTTATAAGGTCCCAAAGGTGAGACCTATTGGCTATGCCAATGCTTGTTGACTATATGCCACCTGCTCCTCAATCGTCTGAGGTGGAGTGGGATGTTTATATAGAAGCCATTAATAGACTTCACAACCACTTAAAAGATGATACCTGCATTATTGTGGAATGCCATCAAGTTCTTCACATGTCAGCAATTCCAACATGATTCAATTGACAACATTCTAGCCGAATACAGTGTTTTAGCATCAACCTGCGGATTCAATGGCAATCTTGTCAATTTCTTTAGGGGTCCGATAGTGGTAAATTGTCATGATAAACACATTAAAGAAAAACTTGTGTTGCCACAATCCCAATCTACAAGAAACTTTGGAAATTGCTAGGATCTTTGATAGCCTCAAAGGAACTGAACAAATACAGAAACCTTGCGGAAGTAGAACAGGTTAATAACATTATTTTCTATATCAAGTCTCAACTCAAGTTTTTAAAAGGACAGCAAGAAAATGGGGAAAAATTTCTGCAAACTCTAATTCTTCCTGTTTCAGATGTGGATCAAGCTCACATTTGGCAAATGCCAAGGGGTGCCCAGCCTTTAGGAAAACTTTGTTTAAAGTGCAAAAAAGCCAAGCTTTTTGCCAGTGTGGAAAAAAAAACCTCAGACGGTGGTATTCATTAATGAGGAAAGTTCTCTGAAAGGACATAATGAGGGGACAGAACAGTTTGATATTAGGGTGGTCTTGTCTGTCAAAATGCTTGAAAACCATCAAAACGAACCTAGGGGTGGTAATCCAGTTTGTAATGTTGTTGTAGGTAATGTAGAAGTTGAGGTCACAGATTCTGGTTTGCCCATCATCACAGACAAGTTATTGTTGAAGGAATAGGATGCTGTTCAGTTGTGTCCTCCGGATAAACGTATAGTGGCGTTTAGTGGGCATACCATTGACATAATAGGTTATTTTCCAGAAACTGTCACATTCAAGGATAGGTCAATTTTCACCAAGGTTTATGTGGCCAAGAAAGGGTACAACATTCTTAGACAGAGGGACCAGGGAGCATTTGAAATAATTTTAAGACCTTGTACTGAATGCCCATTTCATTAGTTGCCACACCGTCCTTTTCCTGTATACGATGTTCTGTTGGTTATGCATGCTCCTTTGTTTTGCGGATCAGCTAGGGTGGTCAAGGGGTTCAAACACAAAATAGTGCTGAAGGATGGAGCCATTCCGGTAGCCTAAAAAATCAGTAATGTTCCATTGAGTGTTAGATTATCAATTTGCTCTTTCTATTGACTTCTGTGTGCAGAAAGAGCCAGAGTCAGTCGATTCTTCGCAACAAATATCACCCATTGTTGTAGCAAAGAAGAAGAATTGAGAAATTAGATTGTGTTGACCTCGGGTCATAGAACAAACATTTTGGTGGACTGTTTTCCCCTTCCATAAATTCATGAAATCTTGGCTTATATGGGGGGGGCCAAGCTGTTTTCCACCTTAGATCTCAGCGGCGGCGGAGTCGAGGTCCTTGACTTTATTTATACTCATTTTGCTGCATTTAGATTCTTGCTCTTGCCGTTCTCATCCTGATGTTCACTGATAATGAGGAGAGTCACTTCAAAGTGCTGAATGAAGTGTTGGGTACCCTGCAAGGTCAAGGGTTCACTGTGAAGAAGTGCCGATTTATGGTAGCTGAAGTGGAAATTTTGAGACATGTACTGCCAGTGGTCGGCATCAAACTAAGGCCAATAAGGTAATGCTATTAAAGAAAGCCCCGAACATATGGAGAAAGAGCAGCTAAGGTCCTTTTAGGGGATGTGAGAGTACTATTCCCAGTTTATATACAACTTTGCCCTTCAAACTGATCCCCTCAAGAAGTTGTTACGCCAGGGTGAGAAGTTTGAGTGGGGTGCTGGAGAAGGTGAGGTGTTTAAAAATTTGAAGGAGTAGATTGTGGAAGCACCTGCTCTTAGTGCTTTCAGAGATGACATCATATTGGTTGTGACTGTAGATGCTAGTAGCATGGGACTGGGAGCAGTTCTCACCCAGGTGGTGGATGGTAAAGAAAATACAGTAGCATTCACGTCTCGATGCGTCATCAGCAGAACGTAACTACAGCGTTATTGAGAGGGAAGCTTTGGCGTGTGTTTGGGCGAGCAACCATTTCTCTACTTGTTTGTGGGGAAGGAAGTTTTTGCTTCTTACGGACCATAAGGCTCTACTGTATTTATTGTCTAAAAATAACTTAAATCGAGCCATTCCTAATCAATCAATCACAGAATTTGTAAAGCGCACTACTTACCCACGAGGGTCTCAAGGCGCTGGGGGAGAAAAAAAGGGGGGTGCTGCTACTGGTCAAACAACCAGGTCTTGAGTAGCCTCCTGAAGGTCAGCAGGTCTTGGGTCTGTCGTAGGCGTAGTGGAAGGGTGTTCCAGGTCTTGGCGGCGAGGTGGGAGAAGGATCTGCCGCCTGTGGTGGTTCTTCGAATGCGAGGGACGGTGGCGAGGGAGAGGTCGGCGGAGCGGAGTTGGCGGTTGGGGATGTAGAAGAGGAGTCGTCTGTTGAGGTAGGCTGGGCCAGTCTTCTGGAGTGACTTGTGTGCGTGGATGAGGAGTTTGAAGGAGATTCTCCTGTCGACGGGGAGCCAGTGCAGGTTCCTCAGGTGGGGGGTGATGTGGCTGTGGCGTGGTACATCGAGGATCAGGCGTGCGGAGGCGTTTTGTATGCGTTGCAGTCGCTTGATGAGCTTGGCCGGGGCTCCCGCGTAGAGGGCGTTCCCATAGTCGAGTCTGCTGCTGACGAGGGCCTGGGTGACTGTTCTTCTCGTGTCTGTCGGGATCCACCTGTAGATCTTGCGAAGCATGCGGAGGGTGTTGAAGCAGGAGGATGAGACTGCGTTGACTTGCTTGGCCATGGAGAGCGTTGAGTCGAGGATGACTCCCAGGTTGCGTGCGTGGTCGGTGGGTGTCGGGGCTGCTCCCAGCGTCGTTGGCCACCAGGAGTCGTCCCAGGCTGAGGGGTTGGAGCCGAGGATGAGGACCTCTGTCTTCTCCGTGTTCAGTTTTAGTCGGCTGATCTTCATCCATTCGGCGACGGCCTTCATCCCTTCATGGAGGTTGGATTTGGCGGCGAGGGGGTCCTTGGTGAGGAGACGATCAGTTGGGTGTCGTCGGCGTAGGAGATTATGTTGAGGTCGTGCTGTCTGGCGATGCGTGCGAGCGGGGCCATGTAGATGTTGAACAGAGTTGGGCTGAGGGACGATCCCTGGGGTACGCCGCAGATGATCTCGGAGGCTTCGGATCGGAATGGTGGGAGGCGGACTCTCTGGGTTCTGCCGGCGAGGAAGGAGGTGGCCCATTCCAGGGCCTTGTCTCGGATCCCTGCGTCGTGGAGGCGTGCGCGTAGAGTGCGGTGGCAGACAGTGTCGAAGGCGGCGGAGAGGTCCAGCAGGATGAGGGCTGCGGTCTCACCGTTGTCCAGCAGGATCCTGATGTCGGTGGCGGCGATGAGGGCAGTCTCAGTGCTGTGGTTGCTGCGGAACCCCGATTGGGATGGGTCCAGGATGCTGTTTTCTTCGAGGTATCGGGTTAGCTGCTTGTTGACGATCTTCTCGATGACCTTGGCTGGGAACGGAATCAGGGAGATGGGCCGGAAGTTCTTGAGGTCTCTCGGGTCCGCCTTGGGTTTTTGAGTAGGGCGTTGATCTCTGCGTGTTTCCAGCTCTCTGGGAAGGTCGCGGTCTCTAAGGAGAGATTGATGATGTTGCACAGGTGGGGTGCGATGGAGCTGCTGGCTTTGTTGAAGATGTGGTGTGGGAAAGGGTCTGACGGGGAGCCGGAGTGTATTGTGCTCATGGTCTTGATGGTGTCCTCGATGTTCACGCTGGCCCAGGCTGGCAGGGGATCGTGGTCGATGGTGTGCGGCGGGTCTGGTGCATCTATCTTAGTTGGGGCTGTCTGGGTGTTGAAGCTGTCGTGGATGTCAGCGATCTTGCGGTGGAAGAAGGTGGCGAGGGAATCGCACAGGGGTTGCGACGGTGGGATGTCGTTG
The DNA here is from genome assembly GCA_963921515.1 of Calotriton arnoldi. Classification (NCBI taxonomy): domain Eukaryota; kingdom Metazoa; phylum Chordata; class Amphibia; order Caudata; family Salamandridae; genus Calotriton; species Calotriton arnoldi. Next base: position 714,250 of record CAWUFW010009319.1, on the reverse strand, counting down.
GTGTTGGAGCTGGGGTTGGAGAGTTCCTTCACGATGTTGAAAAGCTCCTTGCTGTTGTGTGCGTTGTTGTTGAGGCGGTCTTTGAAGGAGGTTCTCTTGGCGGACTTGATGAGGTGGTGATGGTTACGGATGGCGTCTTTGTGGGCTGCGTGGCTGTCCGGTGTCTTATCACTGTGCCATTTCTTCTCTAGTTTCCGGCAGGTGCGCTTGGAAGCCAGGAGTTCCGAGGTGAACCAGCTGGCTCTTTTGGTGGTGTCAGCGTAGGTGGGTTTTTTCAGCGGGGCGAGGGTGTTGGCACAGTCGTCCATCCATCTTCTGAGGTTGCAGGCAGCGTCGTCGGTGTTGGATGGGTCGGAGGGCGGGCTGAGAGCGAGGGTTGCCCGTAGTTGGTCTTCGGTGACTTTGCTCCAGCAGAGGCGTGGGATCTGTTGGGTGCGGTGGTGTGTGGTGGGTTTCTGGAAGGTGAAATGGATGCAGCGGTGGTCGGTCCAGAGGAGTTCCGTGGTGTGGCTGAAGGAGACGTGGGAGCTGGAGGAGAAGATGGGGTCGAGCGTGTGGCCGGCGGAATGGGTCGGTGTTGTGACGAGCTGGCTCAGACCGAGGTTGGGAAGGTTGTCGATCAGGGTGGTGGAATTGCTGTCGTTCTTGTTCTCCAGGTGAAAATTCAGGTCTCCGAGGAGGATGTAGTCGGTAGAGGTCAGGGCGTGCGTGCTGATGAAGTCGGCGATGGAGTCGCTGAACTGGGGTCGGGGCCCAGGGGGTCTGTAGACGAGGGTGCCTCTGAGGGTGGTGTTGGGGTCCGTGTGGATCTGGAAGTGCATGTGTTCGGCGGTGCTGAGAGTGTTGTCGGTGCTGGTCGAGACCCTGATGGTGTTCTTGTGGACGATGGCGATTCCTCCTCCTACTGCGTTGACGCGGTCTCTGCGGGTGATCTTATAGCCGTCTGGGATGGCTATGGCGATGTCGGGGGCGGAGGAGTCGTTCATCCAGGTCTCTGTCAGGAAGGCGACGTCTGGTGATGATGTGTCGAGCAGGTCCCAGAGCTCGACGGCGTGTTTGCGTGCGGAGCGGGTGTTCAGTAGGATGCATCGGAGGTGGTTGCGGTCCTTCTTGGCGGGTGCCTCGGCGGCTCTGAGGCTGGTGTAGCTGCAGTTCCGGCAGGTGAAGGGACCATGGGTGCGTTTCGGGGCGGCCTTGAAGCAGTTGTGCGTCCGTCCGGGGTTGAGAGCGTGGAGTGTGGTGGCATCGTATCGGCGTCGGTCCTCGAGGCTGGTGCCGGGGCGCACGGCCCAGTGGTTCTGGCGCTGGGCGCGGTCCAGGCACGGACGGGCGCAGATGGGCTTGCCTTGGCGCGCGCCCGCTGCGCACGTCCGCTGCACGGCCGCGCTGCGGCCACCATATATGGGAAGGTGGGAGGGAGGGGCAGCTGGGAGGCAGGGGCAGCGAATGGGCAGTCGGGGGCGGGGACGCAGCGGCGGGATTGGAGAGAGGCAGCGAGGGAGACAGAAGGAAAAAAAATGGACACAGTACAGTGGGGGCAGCGAGGGGAGCAGAGAGAACGGGCACACAGCAATGGGGGCAGCGAGGGTACAGAAGGAAAAAATGGACACAGTACAGTGGGGGCAGCGAGGGGAGCAGAGAGAAAACGGGCACACAGCAATGGGGGCAGCGAGGGTACAGAAGGAAAAAATGGACACAGTACAGTGGGGGCAGCGAGGGGAGCAGAGAGAAAACGGACACACCAATGGGGGCAGCGAGGGTACAGAAGGAAAAAATGGACACAGTACAGTGGGGGCAGCGAGGGGAGCAGAGAGAAAACGGGCACACAGCAATGGGGGCAGCGAGGGTACAGAAGGAAAAAATGGACACAGTACAGTGGGGGCAGCGAGGGGAGCAGAGAGAAAACGGGCACACAGCAATGGGGGCAGCGAGGGTACAGAAGGAAAAAAATGGACACAGTACAGTGGGGGCAGCGAGGGAGCAGAGACTGTTCATATAGCTGGCAAGAATGTATGAATTCAGTTTTGAGGTAAAACATATTCCCAGGCCAAGGATTTCCAGAGCTTACTTCTTTGTAGATGTCCAGTGGGTGTTGACAATAAGGATCATAAAGAAGAACTCAAATGCGTTGTTGGATGGATTGATGGCATAGTGGTTGCCAGGGGTTTGATAATTCTTCAGGAGTGGAATGAAACATTTCCTAGCTATTGTAACGGAAAGTTTCTATTCTATTACGGAAATGGAGGTGAGGATTAGGCTGTTCTCTCTTCACTTTTATTAACAAGCAGCCATTAACATGAATGTGATTCAGGTAAAAAAAATTCCAAAAGAAAACTATATTTCCTTTGAACCATAGGGAAACAGTCCATCCAATCCACAATCCGCGTCCTCCTTCAAGTTTCTCTGCAGACGCTCCTCCTTTTTCTTCCTTTGACCACAGCCAGAGGTATAGGGATTCACTCTTGTTTACCAGAATCCGCCCTTGAGGAAAAGACACAGTAATGTCAGGGTGCTACTATCTCAAAATTATTATATTTTCCTGCAGGAGAAGAATTGCAAGTCAGAAATAGTCAGACGCTCAAATCATATCACAAAGAATTAATAGAGTGAACATCAATTCATATTCACATGTCTCATGAAGCTTTCATACAACGTATTTCAAATTACCTTAAAGTGGGACAGTAGGAACCCAAATAGAGACCAGGGTGGGCTAATTCTTGCCTCCTTGTCCTTAATAGAATTGAAACTTTCCGTTACGATAGCTAGGACATTTTTCATTTGATGCCAGGACCCGGAGATGAGGATTAGGCTGGTTTAAAGCTTTTCGACCACCAGAGATGCCAGGTTTTGTACTGGTTTGAAGTAAAACCTCTTAAAGGTAGAGTCCGAGGACCAATATTCTGCATGGAGCATATCCTCCAAGCGGGGAACAAAGAAAAACCCTTCGAGGCCATAGATTCCCTGACCGAATGAGCACCAAACACTTAGATGTCAATACCAGCCTCTTGCATGGCCCATTTGACCCACCTGGCAATTGTAGAGGGAAGTAACTGCATTATGGGGTTTATTAAGAGCAATCAAAAGTTGACATTCCCCTGGATGTCGAAGATCTTCCATCATGGATTCATAAGCCTTTACAGCTTTGACAAAAAATAGTTTTGGAACATCAGTAAACCTAGGATACAAAACACATTTTGAATTGCACTTTGTTCGTCTCGAAATGTCGAATGTCACTCCATCTGGAGTGAATACTCAACATGTTATGTCTAACGCTCTCACATATGAGATCCGTTGTAGGAAACTGCCTTAGTATATGGTGCACACTTATTTAAGTGATGCACGTTGCACTAATCCAGGCATTCCTTATGGTGATTTTAGTGGTCTTTGATAACCATAGAAAGCTCTCAAAGTGGTAGCTGTGTAGAGCAGCTTTCAGGCTTATCTTGCAAGGAGTGTTAAGCAGCTTGTTTTACCAGTTTAATCTGTAGTGTACGTTAAATGAAAAAGAACCACACAGTGTTTTTATAAAATACTTTTAATTCTTACACAACACTCACACATTGGTATAGCTCCTACCTGGATACATATCAACACAATACATACGGATACTTCAAATGCAATCCGGTAAGTAGCACAAAATACAGTGGTCTCCAGGGGGAGACCAAATCATATACTAAAAGTGGAATGTGAACTGCAAAGGATAACGGGACTTGGACCAGAGGAGTCGGGGAAACAAGGAACCAGCCAAAGTAAGTAACTAGGAACCCCACGGAGGCTGTGTGGAGAGTGGCAACACAGCCGCATGCCCAATGGAAGTCAGAGAAGTCGCGGTTGCAGTTTTGGAAAAGGACCTTTCCCAGAGGACCCCGAAGAATTCCCTTGGAATGCCTCAGGAACCAGGTTACCTACACCAGGAAAGCCAGGTGCATAGGGGTGAAGAGACGTCGGAAACCTCTGTCTAGACGACAATGGAAGACTTAGAAGAAAATGCCTATGGAGAAGTTCAGGAAGTAGTTTGGTGGAATCCAAGGGTAAATTCTGGAAGTGAAGAGCCTGTAAGCAGAGGAGACAGAGTCTATTCGACTCGTAAGTAACCAGGAGGCACGGAGACACAATGTCCACCGATGTTGGGAGGTTCAGGGGAGTCTACGGTGACCTTGTTGCTGCAGCTGTGAGGACCACATGAAGCTGAGGAAGACCAGGAGCTGTTCACGAGCTGTCCCACATCCGATGCCGGTGACTAGGTGGTTGGTGTCCGGTTGGAGCAACAACAAGCCTTGGTAGCCGCAATTGGCGTGGAAGACCAAGAAGGAGCAACGTTGGGACCAGCAAGGTCCAAGGAATTCAGCAACAGCAGGAGAGTCAGAGCAGACCGTGAGCAAGCAGGGAGGCCCACCGAAGCAGTAGAAGACCTTCCAGAGGACCCACAGGCCGAAGCACAGGTGTCGCAAGAGGACCTCGAGCAGCTCCCCAAAGAGGAAGGCTCATGGTGCAGAGGATGCAGTGAGGATGCTGTTCTTGGAGGGAAGAGATGCTGGAGGCTGGAGCTTCTTGTAGCCTAAAGATCTCTGGAGTGCAGAGCCAACAAGCCTAGGCAACGGCAAGTCAACGCTGAGCACAGGGGTTCGATCCCAGCGGTTCCGACGAGACATACTGGCCTCAAATTGCATAGAGAACAGATCAGGCCTCGAGGGAGTTGCAGAACCACCACCTGTGTTGCTGAACCTCGGTAAGTCCGTAGGACGACAGGAACAGCAGAACAGTTGGCTTCGTTTCTGTGCCTGCAGATGCAGGGGAATGACTCCTTCACTCCAAAGCAGATTTCTTCCGGTGTCCTTGATGCCCACAGGTCTGTTGAAAAACCTGGCAGAAGCACAGACACAGACGACGAAGAAGACTTGAAGAACAGCGAGACCAGGAGGAGCAGGAGTCTTCCTTGGTGCAGTCTCGGTTCCAGTCGACGTTAAAGTGCCCAGACAGTCGAAGAGCGATGTAGTTTTAGGGTTGTCTTGTCCCACGACGAATCTGAGGACCCACCCACAGGTAAGCCTTTAAGTACCCCAAGGAAAGGGTTGGAATAGCTATGGGGTCCCTCCCAGAGGAGGGGCTGGACAGAGGGGAGAATACTCCCATGTCCTTTGTCCAGTTTCGTGTCAGAACAGGAGCCAAGGGCTCCCTGAACTGGCTCAAACTGGAATATGCAAGGAGGGCACCAAATGTGCCCTTCAAAGCAGTCTGGTGGCACTGGCAAGTGCCCCCACCCCATCCCATTTACACTAAGCCCTCTCTGGGAGGTGGTCACACCTCCCTGTGACAGGAAACCTATTGTTCTACCTTCCCCTGCTTGAGCTTGGTTCAGCAGCAGGAGGGCAGAATCTGTCTGTGGTCGGCAGCAGCACTAGCTTGCTGGCAGACCCTGAAAGGCTATAACCGGGAGTACAGGGGGGTACCCAAGGGAGCCCCCTAGTACATGGATCATACTGTCAACACTGGAATCGGCGTTGGGGTATGATGCCAACATGTTTGATACCAAAAATGACCAGATTCGATGCAGCCGCTATATAGTTAGACATCTTGTAATGACTGATGTCTACTTTATGTATTAAAATGGCTGACCACTCTTACAAAGCCTGGGAAATTGACTCCAGGGTTTGTAGGGGTGTCCTGCTCATGCAGGGGCACCGTCACACTCCTAATCAAGCACCCTGCCCTCAGGACTGAAGAGCCTGCCATAGGGGTGACTTATAGGTTTAAAGTGCAGTGACCTCAGATATAAGGAAACTTATATCTGTTGTGAGAGGTGCAAGCACCAACTCACACATCATTCAATGGCAGGCCTGTAGTCACAGTTTAAGTGGACTCACATGGGTGGTATAATACATGCTGCAGCCCATGGGAGACCCCTGGTGTACCTATGCCGTGGGTACCTTAGTACCATATACTAGGGAGTTACAAGGGTACACCAGTAGCCAATTGTGGAGGAACAAAAGTACATACCAGGTCAATTTAGGGGAGAAAGTACACAGTGACTGGGGTCCTGATGCAGGATCCCAGTCAGACTAGGTCAAAAACACACTCGCACCAAGCAAAAAGTGGGGTAGCCATGAAAGATCCTACTTTCCTACACCCGTCTGCAGGAATCCAAACACAGTTATGTAGCTAGCTTCACCGAAGTCTGTTTACATGATAAGAATTTGTTAGCAGGCCAGGATTTGAAAAGACGTAGGACCTTGTTAACATCTCAAAGCGTGGAGTATCAGGGACCTGGAGGAAGAAACAATCTAATGCCCCTCATAAGTCTACAGACTGGGGGATGTTCCCCCACTGGACGTCCACCCACCGGGTTATGGCCTGCCGATAAGGCTTATCTAAAGCTATTAATAGATCTATATTCCAGACTTTCAGATGCCAGAGAGGCTAGAAAATTCAGGATCTGCAACTTCTGCTCCCACAGGATCCAATTGCTGTTGATGACACCACTCCAACCATCTTGATCAGGTCGAGCGATATCGCTTGGTTGTGCTATTCGCCGAAGATTTGGTGAGTAATGAGGCAGCCTTTTGTAAAATACCCGGGACTTTCCATAACTCCCGGTTATCCTCAATGCCAGGAGTTGGAGAGAGCCCTCTTGAACCAGATGGTGACGATTCCCCTGGGGATCCCAGGGGAGATCTGTATACGGGGGTCGAGGGATTGGAAAAATCCCCAAAAAGTTCCATTCCCAACTGGAAACTAAACTTGAGATCTTCATATGGGCGTTATCACCACTAGCTCCACCTGCTGTCTCCGAATCTGGGTAGACAACCCCATGATCATGGAAAAGGGAGGGAACCCGGCTCCTTGCTCCAGTCTTGCAGAAAGGCATCTGTTGCCACTGCATTGGGATCTGGTTGCCAACTGCAATATCTCTTTAGCTGGTGATCCAGGCAAAGAGGTCCATAGTAAACAGGCCCCATCTGGACTGTATCTCCGGAAACACCTGTGGGCAGAGTTGCCAAAGGCTGACTTCCCAACGGCGACGTGAGTGCCAGTCCGCTATTTGGTTGGACTTCTCTAGCAGGTGTTCCGCCGTGACCGAAATTTGATTGTCCGGACAATAAGACTAGAAGTTTCAGGCTAGGACTGATAGTGTCTTTGATTGCCCCCCCGCCCCCCAAGATGGTTAACATAGCGGACTGCCGCTACATTGCCCATTTTGAGAAGGACACAGCATTGGACTCTGTCCTTGGTCCAGCATTTCACTGCGAAGGAACCCGCCATAAGCTCTAGGGAGTTTATATGGAGGGTTTGTTCTGTGGAGGCCCATTTTCCTCATGTGAAGAATTTTCCGCTGCATGCTCCCCCAACCGGAGCCACTGGCATCTGATAACCAGATGTAGCTGGGAGCCAAAAATGGCGTGCCCGTTCAAACATCCATGTGTGAAATCCACACTCATAACTCTTCCTTTGCGTCTTCCGAGAGGGGCACTGATTGAGAATACGTGAGACCACATTGCAGATGTAGTTTTTGAGATGTATGAAGGGCCTGATAGTGCAGGGGCCCATGAAGATCACCTGTATGGAAGATGAGAGAAGACCCACTATGCAGGCAATTTGCCGTAAGGATGTGGTGGGTCTGGCCAGGGTCCTCCTGAGTTTGTGTCTGATCTTGGATAGTTTCTGTGAAGGAAGACTCTGGGTGGCCTTGACTGAATCCACTATGAACCTCAGAAATTGTAGGTTTTGAGAGGGTGTAAGAGAAGATTTTTTTCTCGTTGACCACGAAGTCTTGATGGTCTTTTGAAGGTGACTCAATAACCTGTCTCGCCATTGGTCTTAACAGGAGTTTATCGTCTAGGTATACGAGTAATCTGATTCCTCGGGCCCTTAAGTGTTCCACCACCGGTTTCAGAGCCTTGGTGAAGCATGAAGGAGTGGATGACAGACCGAAAGGGAGGGAGGTAAATTCGAACCTCTGAGCTCGCCATTGGAACTGCAGGAAACTTATGTGGGGAGGAAATATGCAAATTGTAAGGTACACATCTGTCAGGTCTAAACGCACCATCCAATTGTTGGCCTGCAAAAGATCCTTGAGAAGATGTATCCCTTCCATCTTGAAGTGGTGGAATACCAGACATTTGTTGAACTCCTTCAGCTTTATCACTGGGCCTTGGCCCCATCCCTCTTTTCCACTAGAAAAAGATTGCTGAGAACCTTTGGGGGTGAAGCTGGGCTTGAACAATTGCACCCTTCTCCAGGAGTTGTAAGATCTCTGCCTCCACTAAGTAGGACTGGGGTTGTGAAAATACTAGAGGGTGTGGCCTCTGAGGTTGAAAGGGGGAGCCATCGAATTCTATTTGGAAGCCCCTCACTGTCTGCACTACCAAGACGTCTAACGCAAGACACTCCCAATTGTTGAAGAATTGTGATAGCCTGCCCCCAAGTTTGATCCCCGAAAGGGATTGGGCACTCACCTTGAGCAGTTGTAGGAAGCGTTGTTCTTTGATTTTCCCTCAAGCCACTGTGACTGAGGTAGCCTCTTGTGGCGTAAAAATTTCCGAATCGAAACGAGTCCTGCCATTGGCCCTGCTGGCCGCCTCCTCCTCCAGAGGTGAGATGAATGACCTTGCTGGTCGAGCGCCCCCTACCGCGACCGGCGTTGGCAAAAACACAAGGCGTAAAGATTCTCTTAATCGATGTCTGAGCCTTATCCAGAGAGTTGAACGTATTAACAAGTTTACTTAGTTCTCGGATGAAAGGTTCTCAAAAAGATTGCCTGGTGCAATGGGGCCTGCTTCAGGGGCTGCCAACTCCCTAATCTGGGATCAATTGTAATGAGTAGGGATCTGCATCTTTCAGTGGAAATTACACATTTCGCATTCCCTAAAAAATCATTGGTCGTTGAGCCAATCCTGATAAGGCTTCCAGAGATATAAGGGAACCAGATGCCTTGGCATCTTCGGCCATGTCCAGGATTTTCGACACAGGCCCTGCCACATCCAACAATTTATCCTCACATGAACGCCAGAAGCGGTCGACCCCTTTTTTAGGGTCTCTCTCAAATTTAGCCAAAAAGGTGGCCATCCTTGTGTCTGTCAGGAGTGAGGGTAACCTTAACTTTTAGGGAGGGGTGCGGGCATTTCGCCCATAGGCAGCTTCTCACTTCTTTATCCAAAGGCTTCCGCAGTCTGGTTGCTACATAAGTGGCAACCTTTGGCGCTGGAACCCACTCCGTGGATTGCAGATTGAGGAGGTCATCTGGGTTCAGCATATCTGATTCTGGGACCATAGGTTCTCAGCCAGGTTTGGGGTTACCTGGCAAGGAAGAGGAATCATTGGACAGGTGCCACGGTCTGTTTGGCTCTCCGTCGCCCTCACCATCCGTGGCATTAGTGAAATCATCCCTATCCAGGGAGTTTTGAGGGGGTGGGGAGGGGGGAGAAAAAGGTAAAGCCCCTAAAGTACAGGAATAGGGGATTTGGAAGGGGGGGTTGAGACTCGATGAAGGCCTTTTTGAGGCGCAAAAATGCATCTAAGTCGACCCCTGGTCGTGTATTCCCTTGCGCTTAGACTGATAGTGCCTGAGGCTGCCCTGGAGGTAGAGAGGATGGGGCCCAGAAGGTTCTTCCCTCTGTGCGAGGGGTTTTAGGCACTGTATTTTCCTCTCTAAGGGCGCTACCACATGAGAGACTGCGGAGACATCAATTAGTTGGCAGAACTCGTCATCAGTGGGAAGATAGGCTATCTCTTCCTCCTCCATGTATTCATTGGACTCCTTCCCCAGGTAATCACCAGAGCTCTGGATTATAATTATAGTCAAACAATCGTTGTGTTAAGCAGTATTGATGACAAAATGCTTGTAATTAGAGAGGGTATTTTAACTGTTAACGGCAGGAATACTGAATTGCAGTTTATCGTGGTAAATTGTTAGTCACTGCTAGGATGGCGTGATGGTACAAAGTTTAACAATTTAATATTACCCCTACTGGGTGTTCCGATTTCCGGCGGGGTTCAAACAATTGATTAGGTAAATAATAACAGCCCCTGAGGCAAGAAAGAGCGACCGAACGCGCTTCACTGATCCGTAATTACTGGTGAAACTGATGCGCTGTGGGGTGTGGGTTAGAGTGCACTGAGCGCAAAGAGCATTTGGTGAGCGGCCCTATAGCTGTCGGCTGACTGCGTTGCACCCATGAGCCCTGAGGTGAAACCTGACAGCGGCCGTGGAGGAGCGATCAACGTTTCCGTGGCTGTACTGGATGAAAAAAAAAAAGTTAATATTGCATACAACGTGAAAAGGCACTACAACGAATTGCCAGTATCTTGCATGCCCATACGTTTAGCACATGTTTATAAAGCGCATACAGTATAAGACGGAAGCACTTAAATGACGGCTGCTTGAGCAGTGAAGAATGAGGCAGAAGGAGCGTCTGCGGAGGAACTTTAAAGACGACGCTGATTGTGGATTGGATGGACTGTTACCCTATGGTTTGAGTTTTGAGTTTTATATAGCGCTGGCTAGACCCGGAGGTATCGGAGCGCTTTACATAAGGTCCCACAAAATTACATCAGTTACAAATTACATCAGTTACTAGAAAAACATTTCAAGAGCGTAGAAGACTAAATAAATAGAGCTTAGAAGGGTAAGGGGGTGGAGGTAAAGGGGTAGGAGGGAGATAAGATGGGGGTAGGATGGAGAGACGAAGGAGAGTCTGCCCAAAGTCCGGCTGGGTAGTGACGGCCGAGGGGGAAGTCCACAGCCCATCTCCTCTATAGCTATCAGGTAGCTCCACCGGGCATCAGCCAAACAGCTAGGTCTCAACGGGAAAACAATTAGGGAGCAAAGAGGAGGGATAAATGGAGCGTAAAGGAGAAAGTGGGTGGAGTAAAGGGGTAGGAGGGAGAATATGATGGAGAGACGAAGTAAGGTCTGCCCAAAGTCCGGCTGGGTAGGTCATAAGGTTACACAATGAGGATCAGAGTTACAGGCTAACATGTTACATTAGTTAAAAGCAATCAAAACTTAGTAACCAAAGAAAAAGGGCAGAGTTACAGAAAATTTGTCATGGGAGGGGAGGGAGAAACAGGGAGACGGGGAGAAACTGTGCCCAATGTCCGGCTGGGTAGGTGGCGGCCGAGGTGATGAACCAGGGCCGATCTCCTCAATAGCTGAACCAAGCAGCTCCACCGGGCGTCGGACATAATGCTCGGACTCCGCTGTCAGGGTAGTGAACTGGTGTACTCTGAGAGTGTTTGAGTAGCGCGGGGGGTTGGGGGGGTGCGAAACCATGGAACAGGAACACAAGGAACGAGGCGAAGAGGTGGGAAGGGACAGATTCCAAGGTCGGAGCTCCTCGTGGTGAAAGTCTCCCCTGGCGGCCATCTTAAGGTCAGGCAAGGAGTTAAAACCCCTGTAGGTCCCCACATCCGGGTCCTTTTCACGGATTGCTGAGACCATTCCTGGGGCCCTGCTATTACTGCTTTCCCCCCTCAGGGTGCCTCTGGGGTGCCCCCGCACCATACCTGAAAAAGGGAGGGACGGCCGCCATTTTGGAGTCAGGCGGGGCGCCACAGGGTCTCCTACCCTCTCAGTCTGCCTTCAGTTCTTGGGGCCCCCTTGCACAAGTACTGTAGCTCCAGAGTCTCCGTGCACCGGGGGGAGGGGGAGGGGGTCCTTTTAGTCCCGGTCTGCTCCTTGAAGTGTTTGCTGCGCTCGGGTTTGGCCAGTTCTTCTTGTGTCCCCGGGCTCCGATCCGTCCGTCTGGTTTCTAGCCTTCTATCTGCCGCAATCCCCCCCTTCCGATAGTAGACTGTCCCTCAGAGCTTCTTCTCTGCCGGTGTTCAGCCCTTGCTCCGGTCCGCAGCCTAAATCCGGCGATTGCGGCGGGACGGCGCCATCTTGATTTGCGCCTCCTCCTCTTTTTACCCGACTCATTCTCCCGATCTAGCGCTCACCGGCAATTTCAGCAGCTTCCCCCGTCTCCACGCATCTTCACAGCTCCGTATCAGTGTTTCCAGGCTATGTTGGGGCACAAAACACGCTACATAGCAGCGGGCTGCGACGGAGCTGAAACGGATCACGTCCGTGCGGCCATCTTGCCTCAGTTGTGTACTGAAGGCGCTCTTCTGAACCCGAGACCTCCTCTGAAAACTAGCCCACGCACTCGTGTCCAGCAGGTTAATGGTTAATCCAGTATGGTTCATGGGAAATGTAGTTTTCTTTTGGAATGTTTTTACCTAAATAAAATTAATGTTAATGGCTGCTGGTTAATAAAAGTTTGCAATGACCAGCCTAATCCTCGCCTCCAGGTCCTGATTTAGAACTCTAGTTCCATGCGAAATGCGAGCCAGATAGCGCTTAGGAAGTACATTGCCAATGGTTGGCCCCAAGAGAGGAATGTGAATGTTTTTTTAGACCTTACTTCAAGATCAAGGATGAGTTGTCTGTGGAAGAGAATTTAGTTTTTCATGGAAATCTGTTGATTGCACCAGTAGAGTTGAGGGTGAGATTGGTGAAATTGGCCCATCAAGGGCATGTGGGAATGAAGCCCACCAAAAAGAGGGTTTGGATGTATTATTGGTGGCCTGGGATAAATAGGTTGAGGTAATACTGGGAAATTGCACTGATTGTAGCAAGTCTGATAAGTCTTTACGTGTATTCAAGACCCCATTGTGCCCTGTCAAGCTTTCCAAGAGACCTTGGGGAAAAATTAGGTATGGACTTTATAGGGCCGATTTATAATTTGCCAGTTAGTATGAGGTATGCTTTGTTCCTGGTGGATTATTTTTCTAGGTGGATGGAGTGCAAGTTTCTGAGGGAGCTTAACACACATTCAGTCATTGAATTTTTATCCGGTCTGTGCAGAAGGAGAAGAGGTTCTCGAGGATTTAGCTACTGACAATGGGATACAGTTCCAGTCCCATTTCATGCATTCATCCATTCGGCATCAAGCATTTGTCGGTAGCGTTGTATATCCCCCAAGGTAATGGAATGGTTGATAGGGTGAACAGAATGTTGAAGGATAATATACAGGTTGCTGTGTCTTTTGAGAGTGATGTTGCAGAATCAGCCCAAGACAGGTTGTGGAGCTATCGTAACACACCACATTCTTCAAGTGGTGTGTCCTCGTAAGTGCTGCTGAGGGGTAGGCATTCTTCATGTAAAATGTCACTCAACTGGGTATTAGATAAAACAGCTGCTGCTAGGAGTTTGCCTGATTTGAGCGATGTATGTCACAAAGTGAGAGTTGTGCAGAGAAAAAGCAAAGATGGATATACCTTAAACAGTGTGAGGGACATGCAGTTTCAGGTGGGGAATGTGGTAAAGATTGAGGCCTCCTGGTCAAAGGAGGAACAATTCTTTTTTTTTCTCCTGCGACGCGAGTGGCAAAAGTGTCTAAGCCTACAATTTTGGTGGAAAAAGGTGGATTAAAGGAGTGTCGGAAGGATAGATGGATCGCGGGAGGTTGGAGATGCTACCACAAGTGAACCGTTGGATTCTGCGTGCTTGTAGTTGGAGAATGAAACTGAATTAGTCACCCAGGGTTCTGATCAAGTTTTGAGTCTGGGGCTACCTAGTCAGGGTGGAGGAGATCTTTGTGATGTTTCTGATGGTTTTCTAGTTGGAAGGGTGAACACGCATGCTGTTCAAGATGAGTGCTAACATGATTAATTATCTTCCTGCAGAAAATGCCAGTTGGTCCATTCTTTAAGGGCAAGAGGGCCATGCGCTGTCTTAAGTATTAGCAGGACTCTGTTGGGAACTGATATTATCATATGTTTTCTGGATTTGTCTTAAACCAATGTCGTCTGATCTATTTTTCATTTTCTTTGTTTTTTGGGGGATTGGAATAATTTGTTGGAGGCTCTTAGACATGTTTTGTTAAAGGGAAAGATGCATTTGTTTGGGATGTTTTGGGAAAAGGAAAGGCGTGTTTTGTTTATTGCGTTTGTAGAATGCTCATGCAAACGTTTCTTGGTGAGTGTTCCAGATCTTGGCAGTTGCTGCAGGGATCAGGAGCAATCGCCAGGCTTTACCGTGTGCTATCCGTTTACATGCATGGAAGAGGCTCTCCATATTCATCTTTGCCGTTCGTGTGACCTCCTTCCGTCACTACAAGTTGGTCTTGCTGAAATGGTTTACAATTCAGTCACCCAAGATCCCTTTTATAAGCTAATATGAGAGAGGTCCTGGGAAGGTGTGTAATGTGTAAACTGTACCTTGGCCCTATTTTTTGATGGTGTCTCAGGAAAACCTGATAACAGAAATGGTTTTCAAGAATTGCTGATTGAAAGCAGGTTGGTTTTTATGGCCTGAACAGTTACGTTCAGGCCATACAAATCAAGCTGCTTTATTTTTAAGTCTCCCTTCAATGTTACTGACTAATTACTGTGGATACATTTTTAAAAAACAAATTGGAAATGGATTCAGCTTTGGTGAATGTTATAATTCTGTCTGCTAGGAGATGGGTTGTAGAGTGTAATTGAAAGAGCAGGATAGCATCAAAGAAGATCCAGAACACACACAGCTAACTAAATATGGCTATACATATATTTAATTGTGACTGATAATGACTAATATGTATCCATACATGTAGTACTTTTTAATATACTGTTGATGGCTATATATCAAGCAGTTCTTGCTACCTTTATAAGTTCTGTGGAGTAGGGCGGGACAGATCTACTGAATTTAAATGAGTCTTTCACACTCTGCACAGCATGTCGGATTCTGCTCCTTGCAGTTTGAGTCCACCAAAGTAACCTGTGGTGTTCCGCAGTGACTGTGTTGTCCCTGATAGTCTTTAGTGTTCTCCTGATACCAGCTGCCACCCAATTAGGTACAAGATTGCCTGCTGTACCTGGGATGCATTGGCATGTTATAGACTGACTGTCCCATGGATTTGTCAATAGAATTTACTTCAATCCTCAAGTAAGCCTGACCAAAGCAATATTTATTTCTTTATTAACATTTTTTATGTTGCGTAAAATAGACCAAAGGGTGAGAAAGCACTTTACGTAGCTTCAAGCACAGTTGAAATGATGCTATCACAAAATACAGAAGTGGTGGAATAAACCAGTAGAGAAGAATAGCTGGATATATTAACATACATAATATTTGATGGAACTTTGCTCCATGTAGGACCTGTCCAAACATTCTCCGGTTATTGCTGTGATATTTCAGCTTTTATTATTTTGGTTAAATATTTCCTAATAGCTAGGGAAGTGAGTTCCAGACTTTCAGAGCACTCCCTTAGATTGTATTCTTACTTCTTGACAGAAGGACTTTAGAAGTAAGACAATCTGTGCTCTGGAGGGGTCTTGCTCCGCTGAGAAGACCTGTTTGTGTGCTAGATAGCAGAGTACCAGAATGGATTACTTATACTCTTTGCCTTCAAAGGAAAGCATTTGAGAGTTCTTCAATCCTAAAATGTTCTTATACCTGCTACTAGCCTGGCGGCTACCTTGAGAGGGCCTAGTTGTTACTGAGGAATCGAAATTTCCCTAGCTTCGCAACGGTAAGTTCCAATTCTATTAAGGACACGGAGGCGAGGATTATGCTTTTCCTTCTTTGCTTTATTTATTACATAACTTTTTCAGCAGCCAGAAAAGCAGTATGGATGATATTTGTTCCCACATAAGGAAAAAATCACTTGGAAACAATAAAACGAACAAGTCTGCAACCAGACTACAACTCCCATGAGTCCACAGGGCATAACCAACAATAGTCCCTTCATAGTGTCCACAGCAAGTAGAAGGTTCCTCCACGTTAGGTGTCCCTCCTCTTTCTTCGCGCAAGTAACGCCACACTGTCACTGGTCCTGCTTGGCATTGTCATTCCCTAAAACCGAAAAAACAACGTAAGAATTTCCGAGGAAAAACCTTCGGTGAACTCAACTTTACTCAAATAGACGCTTAACCATTCTCATAGGACCAAGGCAGCATGCAACCTGAAGCGAAAAAGTTTTACTTACGCTCATACGGGTGGGTTCGCACAAACTGTGCCCGGGAGGGATAATCCTCGCCTCCGTGTCCTTAATAGAATTGGAACTTACCGTTGCGAAGCTAGGCAAATTTCGATTCTATGTCAGGACCGGAGGCTCAGATTATGCTAGTTCAAAGCTTACTTACCACCAACTGAGCGACATCCACAACCGGTTTGAAATAAAACCGCTTAAAGGTGGAATCTGAAGACCAATCTGCGGCGCGCATCAAATCCTCCAGACGGGCTCCCAAGGAGAAAGCCTTCTACGCCATAGCGCCCCTGGCTGAATGAGCCCCGAACTGTTTAGTATCAATACCTGCCTCCTGCATGACCCAACGCACCCACCTGGCTATGGTGGGGGAAGAGACTGCATTATGCGGTTTTCTTAAAGCAATAAGAAGTTGCAGTTCGCCCGGAGGACGAAATTCCAATGTCATATCCTCGTATGCCTTCAGGCACTGCACTACACACAGCTTAGGAACATCTGCAAAAGCCGGGTACGAGATCGATCTCGAAGAAGACTTAGTACGGCGCCCTACCGTAAACGTGACCCCTTCCGGGGAAAAAACTCTTGCTGAAATGTCAAGCGCGCGCACATCAGAGACCCTGCGACATGAAACCAAACATAAAAGCATGGCCAACTTGGCCGAAAGTTCTTTCACAGACAGATACTTATTGGGTTGCCAAGACAGAAAAAGATTCAAGACCAGATTGACGTCCCATAGGACAGAATAGCGCAGCTCTGGGGGTAACGAAAGCCGAATAACCCTTAGAAGTCTACAAACGAGAGGATGTTCGTCCCACCGGAGCACCATCGATCGGGTAATGAGCCGCCGAAATTACGGAACGTATCGCGTTAATGGACCAGTACGCTAGGCCGTCCGTTGCCAACTCCGCCAAGAAGTTCAGAATGGGAACGACTCCTGCGACCATGGGATCCAAATCCCGTCGAAGACACCAACGCACCCACTTAGTCCAGGCTGAACGGCAACGTTTCGAAGTACTGCTCGCCCAGGCTTTCGACAAGAGGGACTCAGCTGATCCCAAAAGGCCCGGGAGCGACCAGCGTCGCCTGAAAGCCGCCATGCCATGAGGCGGAGAGAACCCTGGGCGACGAGGTGATGTTGCTCCTCGTCCGGATTCAGAAGGAGATGAGGAAACAGGGGGAGTAGGATTGGAAAATCCCAAGAAAGTTCCAGAAGAACCGGAAACCAAACTTGGTACCTCCAAAACGGCGTCACCATCACCACATCTGCCCTCTGGCGACGGATTTGAGCCCCCGTCCGAACAATCAAGGAGAACGGGGGGAAGGCGTAACTCTGTTCCTGATTCCACTCTTGGAGAAACGCATCCGTGGCCTCCGCAAGGGGGTCCGGTCTCCAGCTGAAGAAACGCGGGAGCTGGTGATCCAGGCGTGATGCGAAAAGGTCTATCGAACGGTCCCCACAGACTGTCCAGCCACTGAAAGACTTGGACATCCAGCTTCCACTGACTGGAATCTCTCAGATACCTGGAGTGCCAGTCCGCCACCTGGTTGGCTTGGCCCAGCAGATATTCCGCTGTCACCGAAATGTGATGACTCAGGCAGTAATCCCAAAAGTCCTTCGCCAAGTTCGCCAGGGCACGCGAACGAGGGCCCCACAGGTGGTTGACGTAGCGGACCGCCGAGACATTGTCCATCTTTAATAGGACACAGGAGCGAACTGTCTCTGGTCCAGCATTGAACTGCAAAAGACCCCGCTAGGAGCTCTAAGCAGTTGATGTGTAAAGCCTGCTCGTCCGATGACCAGGCGCCTCCGGTGGAGAATTCCCTGCAGCGGGCGCCCCACCCCGACCTGCTGGCGTCTGATTCTATGACAAGGTCCGGGACCGATCCGAAGATCGCTCTGCCGTTCCAGGCTTCCATGTGGGTAAGCCACCATGACATTTCTTCTTTGACTTCCTGAGAGAGGAGAACCGACTGGTCGTAAGACAGGCCCTTCCTGAGGTAATACGCCTTCAGACGCTGTAATGCACGATAGTGTAGGGGTCCCGGAAAGATTGCCTGGATGGACGAGGAAAGGAGGCCCACCACCCGGGCAATCTGACGGAGAGAGGTATGAGTCTTGGCGATAGTCCGGCGTAATTCGTGCCGAATCTTGCTCATTTTTCGAGACGGCAGACTCAAGGAACAGTGAACTGAATCCACAACGAAACCCAAGAACACCATGGTCTGGGCTGGCACGAGGACCGATTTGTCTCCGTTGATAATGAAGTCCAACCCTTGCAAAAGGGAAACAGTTTGTTGCAACTGAAGAACCAGCTTCTTGGGGCATTGCGCCATGAGTAAGATGTCGTCCAGGTAGACAATCATCCGTATGCCCTGTCCCTGGAGGGACTCTACCGCCGGGTGGAGCACCTTTGTGAAACACCAAGGTGCTGAGGAAAGCCCGAACGGAAGGGCGGCAAACTCGTAAATCTGGTTTCTCCACTGGAACTGCAAGAACCGCCTGTGCGGGGGGTGGATGGCGACCACGAGGTAAGTATCTTTTAGGTCCAGACGTACCATCCAATCGCCTGGGAGAAGAACATCCTGGAGGAGATAAATCCCCTCCATTTTGAAATGCCAGTAAAACAACCACCCATTGAACTCTTTGAGGTTGATTACCGGCCGACGGCCTCCATCTACTTTGTCCCCCAAAAAAGGTTGCTGAGGAAACCGTTGGGTGTAGAGTCGAGCAACAAACTGCGCCCTTGCGGAGCAGCTCGGCCACCTCCTCGTCGACCAGCTGAGCGTCGGCCACAGAAAAATTGACGGGGCGCGGGAAAGTTTCCTGGCGGGGGGCGTCGTAAAATTTTATGTGAAACCCCTGGATGGTTTGCAAAACCCAAGCTTCCCCCGTAAGGTTTGCCCAAGCCTCCTGAAAGGCCGCAAGCCGGCCCCCTATGCAAACTTGAGTAGCTGGAATGACACTTACCGTGGGTATTTCCTCCACCTGCGTTGGCCTTGAAGCCACCTCGGCCTCGGAATCGCTGACTCCTGGTGGGGTAAAAGTTCATGTAGTTTGCTGAGGAGTTGTACTGCCCTCGTCCGGAGCCTTGTCCCCTACCAGGATTTTGTTGACCGCCACAGCCGGTCGCAAGGCCCCTGCCACGACCGGCCCCGTGAGAAAAACTGGACTGAAAGACCCTCTTAATGCTGGATTGGGCCTTGTCCAGCGAGGTAAAAGTGGCCACAAACTTGCCCAGTTCCTTGACAAACGGATCTCCAAAGAGACCACCCTGTGCCACCGCACCTGCTTCCGAGGAAGCCAAATCACCGAATTTTGGATCCAGCTTTATCAAAAGCGAGCGCCGCCGTTCGGTTGACAGGGCGCAATTAGCGTTTCCTAAGAAGATAATGGCCCTCTGGGCCCAATTCGACAGAACGTCGGGGGGATATGGTGGAACCAGTCACTTTCACCTCCTCGGCCATATCCAAAATTTTTGTTAGGGGCCCTATTGCGTCCAAAAGTTTATCTTGGCAGGAGCGTCAAGAGCGGTCAACGCCTTTGCGGGGGTCTTTCATATATTTGGCGAGGAAGGTGGCCATCCTGGAGTCAAGCTCCGGAGTAAAGGCCACCTTCCCGTCCAACGTAGGGCGCAGACATTCCGCCCGAAGGCAGCCCCTGGCTTCTTTCTCCAAGGGTTTGCGGAGGGGGCCCGCCACAACCTTAGCCACCTTGTCCCCAGGAGCCCAGGCAGCCGACCGCGGATGAATTATTTCATCCGGGTCTAGCATACCTGTGCTGTCCTGTGGCAAGTCGGCTGAAGAGCTGCTCGGGCGCCAAGACCGCGAAGACCCCTCATCATCTGTATCCGCCGGTGACCCCCCATCATGAGATGGGGACCGGGGATGCCGAAGGGCCTGGAACCGGAAGAGGCGCAGGAGGGGGGGCAGTTGCCTTCGCGAGAAACGCGCTCCTGAGGCGCTCGAAAGCATCCTTGTCCACACCCTGCGCGTCTTCAGGGTCACCCTCCTTGCGACCTTTCTTGGGTGGTGGGGGAACCTCCCCCGGGGTAGAGTTGCGCGGGGGCGTCGGAGTCTCTAAGTGGGTGAATGCCAGTTTAGCGCATTCCGCCACTATGCGGTTGGACAAGCGTTCCTCCATCGGACCCACTATCTCATTCACACATCTGTATTTGGAACTGTCCACAGCATCAAAAAACTCGTCATCATAGGGGAGGTATTGTTGGATCTCCTCCTCCTCATAGTAATCCCCCTGCTCCATTGTCACAAGCACAGGCCTGAGCTCTAAGGTGATATCACTGGGTAGGGGGTAACCAGTAGTCCACCAGAAGATCTGGGCAGCGAAAACCCCTTCGTTCAGAGCAAGGCTGAAGAGGAAAAATTCCCTCACCTACAATATGGGCAGACCAATGGACTGCAAGGCTCTTAGCGCGGGTGGCACCGCAATCGAGGCTGCACCTGCCCCAGATACGCGCCGGCCCTCAGATGACTGACCGGGCCCAACCGCCACCTCGCGCGTATCAAAGGAGGCAAAGTAACGTGCACAACTGCCCAAAGGCGATTCACGCGGTCAAGCCGCTATACGGACCCCCGTCGGGGCATGAAAGTGAAAACAGGGTTAATACAGACCCCTCCGGGCGTTCAAGGTTGGCGGCAGGGGACAAGGCTCACTACGCTCGCAGCTCTCGCAGCGCGGCTCCTCATCTGAGGAGACGGTGCCGCGGGAGCAACGAGACGCATGAGCTCCCCCTAGCGGGATTCACAGGTACCGCACAATCGAAGGGAACGGCAGCGAAAGGGACGAAAACGTCCCCGCGGTTGATAGGAAACTGCAAAGGAAAAAACTCAGTAAACACGGCAATCTTTTGTTCACCCCCCCGCCCAGTCCAATGCAGGAACTCGAGCGGCGGCGAGGAGGGACACCGAACATGGAGGAACCTTCTACTTGCTGTGGACACTATGAAGGGACTATTGTTGGTTATGCCCTGTGGACTCATGGGAGTTGTAGTCTGGTGGCAGACTTGTTCGTTTTCTTGTTTCTAAGTGATTTTTTCCTTATGTCGGAACAAATATCATCCATACTGCTTTTCTGGCTGCTGAAAAAGTTATGTAATAAATAAAGCGAAGAAGGAAAAGCATAATCTGAGCCTCCGGTCCTGACATAGAATCTGGTTTGAATAGAGAGTTGCCACCATCTATTCTCAGTAACCCGAGAGATTATCATCACTTCTTTTTAGTCTTTTCCGGAGATACATTTTTTTAATCCCCCCGCAGTAGTTGTGCCCCTTTGGACAGTGAGTTGTGCTTTGAGGTTACATTTATTTGTGTAAGATAAAGCATAGGCATTATGCTCATTCAGCGGCAGCGTTGTTGCAGTTCCGCACTTTAAGTGCATTGAGCCAGGAGTATATAGGAATGGCTGCACATGGAGGGGAGATTAGTAGTAAATCATTTTTGAGAGGTTTAGGTTGGAATGATACAGCACCATTCAAGAAGAAACTCCTAGAACAGATTCCCAGGGACATTGTGCATCATTCAGGGAGTCATTCTTTATACAGCGCTGCAGTGTAAAAATGGTATTAGATTAAAGAGAAAGGGTGATAGGTTGAAGTCTTGGGGGCCCCTGTTGGAACATAGCGGGTTTAAACTGTGAACGTAGAAGGTTACCATTTTATAAGCTCACTTGTTTCTTCACTGGCTTCACTACCAACATGATATTGATCCATGTGGACGACTTTGTATGAACATCTTTCATTGAGCAGTGTTTTCATTTATTTATTTATTTATTTATATATATATATATATATATATATATATATATATATATATATATATATATATATATATATATATATATATACGGAATTGTTAAATGAATGTTTTGTATGATCTATCAGAACCATTATATATGTTTTGATACTGTTTTTTTCCAAATATATTACATGTAATTCTTCAGCATGACCAACACCATCACTGTTTTACTACTTCCTTGAAACTGGTATATTGCTTGCTTGCTTAAAAACGGCTATTGTCACATCCCTACTTAAAAAGCAAAGTCTGGACCATCAAGAGCTCTGCAATGTTCTCCTTGTTTCAGTACACTACAGAGCTTAATAAGGTAGAATGGTTTGCTTGACCCTATGCAAGCAGTATTAAACCTGAGAGAGTCGCAGAAGTGGTATCCCTGACTGCTTTCAATATTCTGTAATAAGGGTTAAATATGGGTGATACTTGCTTATAGTGGATCTGTTGGGAACCTTTGACTCAGGAAAACCACCTCCTCTTGTCCAGAGGTTTTTGGATGTCACCTGTTGAAATTTGGCTCTGGATGGGATGAAATTCTTCATCCTGAATAGATCTTAAACACGTTTATTTTTTTCTCGATGTTTGTCTCTTTCCCACTGTGAGATTGATTGGGTTGTCCTACAAGGGGCAATAATGTCCAACTTCCATTTAACATTCATATGGAATCACTGGTCACCATAAAAAGTATCTCAAATCTAACAATCCATGAACAGAGCCACTTTGCTTAATGAAACATGATGTAAGCGTGCCTAACCATTGCAAAAAAATAAATCTAGCCTTCAGATGGGAGTCTAGGAAAAAAATCTTTCTGTGGTCCGTCTAGGCAAATTGATTCCAGGATTTTACCAGGACCCTCAACTCTGCCATAACATCTATTTCCATATCTCAACCTCTGAATTTAAAAAAGTACTTCCTTATGCAAAATAGTTGCATTTTGTATTATTTACTGCATTCAATATTTTGAAGGTCTCCTATCCCAAACCTCTCTGCACCATTTGCAGTACTAGCCTGTATAGTGTTTAATTCTTTTGAATCTCATCATTGGATGTGTGGCATGAACAATTATTTGATTATTTTGTAATCTGCCAGCTTGTGACTTGGGTAACCACATTTGACCCATCTTGAATCTATCCTATTCCTTCAGGAGTTGTGGTCCCCAGAGCTCCAGAAGTTGAAATAGGGCCTCTTTGTTGAAGATGCTTCTCCTGTTTGATTCTCCAGACCTTGCACCCACCCACTGTTTACCTTCTCAGGCAAAGACCACAAAATAGGAAGGTGGGTGGAAAGATCTGCTATCAACAAGGAAACTCTGCTATCACTTTTGCATTCTACTATTCATTTTCTTAAACGTAATTCTGTTCTGTGAATATTCATGCTTTTTTGCTTGTTCACTGTAAATTGTGATGCATCTCTGGTTCAATTTGTAGTAGACCATTAACTTTTTCTTTTTTCCTTAGTGGAAATATTTTGGAACCACCATCTCTGGGCCAAAAGAAATTTGGAACAAACTTCACGAAAGTTGAAAAGAAAACTATCAGAGAAAAGACATATGATTCAGACTCTGATTAGATCACTGAAAATATTATTTTAGTCTCATCCTGTTTTCATTGACCTTTTCAGAACCCTGAATTTAAAGTGAATATAAAAAATGACTAATCAATTTTTTCCATACACTTTTATAACATCATGCAACATCAGGTACCTTATTTTTTTTTGTTCATGTGCAGTAATGCGTGTCTGAACTTGGAGAAATCTTGTTCAAAAGTGACAGAGTCCATGTGCATATGTTTTCATTTTTCCTGAGTTGTTTTTGTACTTGCCTTCTCATTCTGTTTGGTTTCCAATAAATAAAATTTGAAAATGGACTAATGGAAAAGGAGGCCTCTACACGGGTGATGCATTAGATGGTTCGAAGGAATGGGAAATCATTTCTAGCAATGTTGCAGGACCCTTTGGGAGTGTCTTCGTAGGGTGGAATATTTTCCAAGTATTTAAACAAACTTCTCTTTCTTTTACTTTACATATTTGAATTTCAAAAGGCGTATATTAAATAAAATGGCTTATGGTTACTAGAGTTTTAAAAAATAGTAACTTGCTTGGCACTTCAATATGTGCAAAACTTACCATGCAACGTCATGTCGTGCTTGATTACATCCTTTAATAAGTTAATTTCAGTTTTTTCAGTTGTCTTTTTAGCATGTTGCCTTCTACTGCCACTCTAATTGTGCTGCATCGATGCTAGCTACTGCAGCATTGAAAGAATAACTGTACGGAATGATGTAGATTTGTGCCACTAAATCAGCCTTTTTCCCATTCAGTTTTTTTATTTGGTTATTTATTCCAGATTAAATCCTATTTTTTTTTTTGCTTGATAATAAACATTACTTTCAAACGTGAGTAGTTTGTTTTTTCCTTTGTGAAAGTTGGATACATTGTTTATATATAATATCATGCTGCTTTCAAACCATTGTGTGCAATTGTTTCATCTGTTCCGGTTAATTTCTACATTATTTACTTCCTTTTGCCAAATTGCCAAAGTTATATCTATAAGATCTATTGGCTTTGCTAATGTTTTGAGCCATACTGGAGAGCATCCCGGCTATGTACCATGGCTTAATAAAAGGGACAAAAAAGCCTGTTGACTTGACCGTTGTCATTTTATAAAGCAAGAAGCAGGGTTTATGTGAGTGGGTAGGATGTGGTGCCTGCAACGGGTGTACGCAAGTCACTTTGACGTATTCGTGGGACGGTGCAACAGGAAGGGGTTAACCCTGAACCCCTTAAGTTACAGACCAGAGGTCTAATACATGAGAAGCAGGCCTGTGCACACGTCTAGGTTATGTAGCAAAGTAAGTACTCTGTCTATGGAGATCCGACAAAAAAATACAGTAAAAGCATATATTTAGAGAAACAATAAGCAATTCAGAAGTTGTTTTATGTTCTTCTTTATTCTTGAACGGTTGCCCAGCCAACACATGTTTCGTCTGGGGAAGTGACCCAAGACTTCATCAGGGCTGAAAGAATATGTAGTAAAACAGTGTCTAAGTCATTTGGGTATGACAGTCATCACATGATACTGTCCTGGGCGACAACTGTGGATGTGTGAAATCATGGTGAGCACATCAGGACATGATAGTGTGTATACATATTCAAAGTGTGGTATAATGAGACCCAGTGACTGATGAAAACATCGTAATATTATTCACGAGTGGTGGTGGTGCAGTGTGAATATGCATCGCTGCTAAGTGTTCAAGACAGATAAGATGAGGTGAGTTGTAAAGAGACAGGGAGGGAGGGAGGGAGGAGTGCCTCCAGAGGGAGAAAGGTTGAGGGAAAGAAGGAAGGAACAAACAGTAGTGGGGAGATAGAGGGAGAAGGAGCAGGGGTAAGAGTGAAGGATGAGCCAGGAAATGCTACGTGGTGAGAGAAGAGAGTGAGTAAAATGAACTCGCACTCGTAAATAGGGGTGCACACTACAGTGAGTTTCTCCGGCAGACGATCAACAAGTGTGAATGGTGTACCAATCACGGATCGGTTGCAACATGCTCTGCATCCAGAAATCACGCGCAGCTGGATGATCTATATCTAAGAGAAAATCAGTGGGTGGAGAGCACTGTTGTCTGCAATGCAAGCATGCACAATGAATTCCACCATCAGGGAGGAGTTGACATGAGGGTGGCTTGTAGCTCCGCTCCGCCATCGGTCCCCCACCCGCTGCCTCTGCCACAATACTAGTGAATACAAATACTTGCGGAGGCCGCAATAGGGTACAGCAGCAGAGAGGCATGATTAATCCAGGGTGTCAAACACTGTTCATCAGGATATAGTCCTGGGGTGCAAGCCGAGGACAACCAGTCAGTGCAACAAACGACTGCTTCTCATGCACCCACGTTGGTATGCAGCAATCTAGAGGTACTCCGCCGAGCCATCGCCAGTGGGGTTGGATCAATATCTTGCTCACCCTCAGAGTCTGTACCAACTGGGCTCCACCCGGATATGCCTCCACCAGTGTCTGATTGTTTCAATGCAGCAATAGAGTTGGCTGTCTCGAGCGCCTCCCGGCGACCTCTGCGTGCCCTGAGCCTCGGATGGCCCGACCACCCTCGAGCACCTGCATCTTCTGCGCATCTTCCTCCCGTGCCAGGGTCCGCCATCCGTACCTGCCCTATGCATTTCAAGCCACTCCCAGGCAACCGCAGGGGTACCAAAGAAGAAGGTGTTATCACAAGGAGTTTGAGCCGGGCCAGAAACAGTAGCATATAGCGAACGTTCACCTCCCTGAGAGCCCTTTTCACTTCTGTGAAGGAGGCTCTGCACCGCGGCACCTCCACAGTGTAGTCTGGGAAAATAGTCACTGGTACATTGTCCACCTGTAATCTGCCCACGTCTTGGGATTGTTGCAGGATGAGATCCTGGTCTTGGTAGTGCAGCAGGCGTGCCACTACTGGATGCGGCAGGCTCCCCGGGGCGGAGGCTGAGCCGTGGTCTGGTGTTCCCTCTCCAGGCAAGTAATTTGGGCAATCCCCGTGGGACCCCCATCACCTCAAACCAGGCCTCCATGTAGCAAATCAGGTCCTGGCCCTCCACCTTTTCCGGGAGCCCAACTATATGCACATTTTTGCCTGGGCTGCTGCCTTCGGCGTCCTCAGCTCATCTCTCAAGAGTAGCCACCTTCTTAGTAAAAGTCATGCACTTGTGTGTCTAGGGCATTCTGGTGCGGCAGGGCCACTACAGAGGCCGCCTCAGTCTCCGCTACTCTGGCGCTCAGCTTGTGATGATCATCACGGAGGATCCCTTGGTCCACCACGAGCAATTCAATATTTTGCTCCAGAAAGTCTCTGGATTTGTTGATGCCCTCCAGGATCTGCGTTGGTGTGATGTCTGCTGTCACCCCAGGAATGGGCCCCCAGCGCTCTTCGCCACCCCTTCTGGTGGTTCGTTCTGCAGCGGGGTGGACTCTGGGTGGGGCAGACCTAAAGCCCATTATGGCCTCTCGAAGTGCTCTAGTGTGCCCCATGTGGAATGAGACCAAGTCTGGGGGGAAGACACCTTTCTGAGACCTAAAGCCCATTATCGGCTCTCGAAGTGCTCCCCATGTGGAATGAGACCAGGACTGGGGGAAGACACCCTTCTGAGGTCCGGTAGAAGGTCTTTCACAGTCCGGGTCAGCTCCAAGAAGATGCCCCGCAGGCAAAGATGCGCAGGAGGCACAGGCCCCTAATCCAGGTGGGCCTTGGAAGCAGGGCGCAGGAAACCGCAGTCACTCTTTCATATCCACAATCCAGGCAGGAGTGCAACTGTAGTTCATGCGCAGGCAGGGGGACCCCCCGCAAGAGCAGTGGTCACTCACTGGGCCAGTGGCAGGAGGCTCCCCACAGTGACATGCTGCTTGAATCCTCAACAGCTGCTGGCTTCACCTGAGAAACTCACCGCCCCAAAAGAAGCAACTGTCCAGGAATGAGCTAGCTAGGTCATCATGACAGCCTCCAGGTGTCCGGAGCCCAGCTCCTAAACAGGGGAAGTCAACTCATGTGCCCCTCAGGCCCCGGGAACCCTGGGGCCCCCCACCACACAGCCTCCGCAGCCGGAGCCCTCCAGTGGGTTCACTGGTGGGCAGAATCTTTCGGGAGAGCGGACAATTAGGGTAGGTGTGGCAAGCGGCTCACACTCGGAAACCGTGAATACTGCGGCAGACACCATTTTAAACAAACGAGCCATCCGCTCACGCTCGGCAGTAAACCATTTCTTTATGGGTAAAGTTACCAACTCCGTATCTTTTCCCCTTCCTTTCCCTTCCCCTCCCACCACCCCCTCCCCCTGTTTTCCAGTTTAGCACACCAGTGCGCAGCACGTCTGCCTCATCCCATGGGGCTTTTTAACATGCAGTCTTAGGTGAGACTGCACCTCTCTTGTATTATTATCATGCCAAACGGGAAATATGATCAATCTTCCGATCAAAGCACGCCGCAACCACTTCTATTTACTTTCTCACTTACTAAGGTGGCATGTGGCTATCACCATCAGTGTATGATTCACTGGGCAATATTTTTGAAACTGCACAGTGATATTGGCTGAACGACTACGGCTGACGCGATTTGGGATTAGAGAACATTACAAGATAAAACGGGAAATCGAATGCTTATGACATCATGTGCCAGTATGCATCCACACAATTTTATTTTATTTTACTTTCATATATGGTGTACGTGTATCTGTTTGTCTGTCCACATCTGGTGGCCTCTTCAGCTCCAGACACACATTGATCCATGAGAAGGGACATTCTGGTTAATAAGTTCTTGTGCCAGAAACATTATGACTATGTTGTTATTTCTTCATGTACTATTTCCTCTTTTTCTAACTAGGTTGGCCATCCAACGGCAAGACAAGTAGGCACCACTATTAGGGTACTTTCCTTTGACACAATTGTGGGGTAGGAAACTCACCCATATTTATTGTCCTGAAGAAGCGCCACGGATCCTTTCTTGGCCACCAGGGGCGCGACGCATGTTGTTCAGAGTTTTACCTTATTAAGGGTGCCAAAAACCAGACTACGAGGGTACATTACAACCCCCTTAGTAGCACTACCTATGAGGTTTTTTAATCTGACAGGGAAATCCGGGTATTAAAGGTTTAGGTGATATCCCCAATCAGTTTTAACTTACAGCACACTCAACACCACCCCACTTAGATACTACTTGCATTCATCAAACGCCAAAAAAACACAAGATCTCCGCTAAAGTGACCCTTCGGGGGACCCGTGGGGCATTGCAGCGCCGGCCTGACGGGGAGCAACTGCCCTATGATGAAGCATGTCATCCCTCGGGATGTTTGAGGGCAACATAAAACAGTCTCGTTGACTGTCCCTCACGATCTGTCCAACTTCTAGATAGTTCTCTTTCTCCTTCCTTTTTTAGGAACAGTGACTCTTACCTTTGCATTTATCTCTACTCCAGGAGCATGGGCACTGGACCTTTTTGAGCTCCCTGTCCCCCCCTCTTACTTTTTTAATAGGTTCACAAGATGTGCCAGCCAGCTTTCTGCAGTCCCCCAAGTAGGGTCCAATGACCCCGCTGTAGTCCACTTTTCCCTGTGACGGCCCTGCCGCAGAGAAGGGAGAGCCCTTGTTCCACGGCCTTCTTCTTCAACCCCAGCTCGCCACTGCGGCAACGTCCGCTGCACAGGGCCACTCCTTTGGACTGTGATCCCCCCCGCCCCCTCAGCCACCACGCCCCGGCCAGCAGCAGCCTCCTTCAAGGAAGGCAGAGTTGCACTTTGTATGGTGGGGCTGCTGCACTCAGGATTTCCGGCTCTGTCTACGGGAGCCCCCCGCACCTCCAGTTGGGGTTCCGATGCTGGTGGTAGGGTCCGGGGTCGCTTCAACTCTCCCGAAGCCCCCATCTGCTGCTCCGGTGGGTGCTGTTCTGGATATGTCGGGGCGGCCGGTGCAGTGCTCACCTAGGGAGCATCATCTTGCGTGCCCGTTAGCCCCACCCCCGAGAGACTGTACAACATTTCTAATAACAATTGACAAAGTCAGTTGGTCTTAAAGAGGACACCTTTTGGCATTGCCAATGCATGTATTTATCTCTTCACTCTGTCAGAAAATAAAGCAAATGAGGCCAGAGAAGAGTTTTTGCACTATTTCTATAAGGCAGCCAAATGCATAGGTCAGTCACTTTACTGAGAGTTAATTTTTCTGTTTTGTAGGGCAAGATTTCCTGACCCTTTTTAGCTTTTTATTTGCAGAGTTCGATTTTAGGAGCATGTTATAGCTACAGGTTGGTAGTGAATTATGTTGATTACCCATTTGAAGTCAAGGTCTTGTATTAGTAGAGACTCTTGGCTTCAGGGGGCACACTTGGGTGTCGAGGTGCACCTCGGTGTAGAGTGCAGAAAGATGTACGGCAGAAGAGAGACAGATTACGTCCAGGGAGGGGGCGGGGCAATAGAAGGTGTCCAAGGAACTGTGAGAGCAGTCATCTTCAGTGCAGTACAGAAGATTCTGTACCTGGGTCGACATTACACTCAACAACTGCAGAAACTTACCTCTTTGATAAGACCATTACCTATTGTGAGAAAATGGGGTGTATTACATGGTGTAGTTGTGCGACCTCACCGTGTAATACACTTGTCAACCCCTTTGGGTCCAGTAGATTTAGCCTGTAAAACACTCGGGTCAAGCCTCAGTAGCTATGACAAAGTGCAGCAAGGCTTACACAGAGGAACAAGTGTAAAGCATTTAAACAGCATCAAAACAATTGAAGAGGAAATCAACACAACACTTAAGAAATCGGACACCAATTTATAAAAATAGACCATATTTTTTAATAAGAATTTTGACACCAAAACGAAAAAGATATACCAAAGGGTTCTGGAGATAAAGGTTTTACAAGCAATAATACATCAGTACAATTTCAGTCAACTGTGAACAAGCCTGGGCAAAGTCAACAAATTTGACACTTTGATACTTACCTAAGATTTCTTTGAAAAAGTTTTTATGTGGTCGGTTAAAGGTACCTGGGGGAGGTGGGGGGGGGGGGGGAGGACCAACTCTGGCAGGTAGCTACTCAGGGGGACCAGCAAGGTCTTCAAGAACAGTTGCCTTCACGGCAAAAGTAGTCCTTCAACAGATCCAGTCACTTTATCCGCGTTGTAATGGATTCCTGTGGAGTTGTCCTGATGCAAGGAATGAAGGTTGCTGAAGATGTTCTAAGGATCCTGGGGATCAGTTGCGGTCGACGAGGGTCTACCTGCAGTGGTTCCTCGGTCCACGAAGATGATGAGGGGTTCCTGGTTTCAGGGTCGACTCCCCACGAAGTCCTCTCCAGTCTGGCCAAAGTCGACAGGTAGTTCACCACTGAACTACCTGTTGCCTGTTGTCACAGGCCCATCCTTACTAGGTCGATAACTTTCCTTCTGAGGGTCCCAGCAACTCTCCAACAGCACTCCTGGGCTTAGCGAACTTTGGTGCAACTCTGTGCATCGGGTCTTGGTCCTTGGTGCTGCCTGGCGACGGAGGTAGCGGCTTGAAGACTTTGGGCTACCAACTTGCCTCAGCAGGCTCTTCAGCTGTTGTTTCCCTGTTCTGCGAACAGGAGGCCAGTCAGCTGGCCCTTAAAGTTTTTTTGGGTTCCCTGGGCTCCAGAGACAGCTTCTTCTTGAACAGGACACATCAGGCACAGTCCCTCTGTCCGTTAGCAAGCAGTTGCAGTCCTCGTCAGTGTAGCCTTCCTTTGCTGGTTCCGCGGTGCAGCAGGGCAGTCCTTCTTTTAAGTTGATTGAGATCTGAGTTCTGGGTGCCAGGGGTACCCTATGTATCTTTAGAAAATGCCCTCGGGGTAGGATGCGGTCGGTAGCCAATGGGCTACCAGGTTCCCTCCCTCCTGATGACCCCTTCCTGGGATGCACCATTCTGCCCACTCCCAAGTTGCGAGACCCCTCTCTAAACACTCAGAGCTCCTTACCTCCCCCCCACCCCCCCAAGGTGTGGCTACCAAGGGGCGCTACACGCCACTAGAAAAACCTGTTTGACAACTTGCTTCTCCTTTCCTGTCCCCAGTGCCAACCTGTCTGTCTAAACAATAGAGAGCCTCCTTTCCCAAGTATTACCCATTTGCTCTTCAAAGGCGGCTTCTCCTTTGATGCTCGTCTTTTGTGCTAACACCGGTGTGGCCTCCTGCAGGAGGGAGGTAGCACCGCTCTCTCTTGCAGGCTCCTATTGTGTCCTTTCCTGGGAGTCTGTAGCACGTCTCCCCAGGAGGGCACAAAGCTGTCTGCAGGACAAGCTCTGTGTACATCAGTAAACTGGAACTGGAAACTTTGGGCAACTAAAGTGGCAACTTCTAAAGTTGCACTTTGCCCAGAGTGACATTGAATTTGATATAACCATTAAATCGGTTTAATGCACTGATTCTTTTGATACCAAACAGGATCAACCTTAGTAATTCCTTTCAGAAACTAGCGGGCTGGCGTGCCAGACTGTAACTTTGTACTTTCCAATTGGGCTACTATCCTTTTCACAGTAAAAAGGCCAATTTAGGGTTGTTACTGCTAGAACATGTTAAAGTACTTGTTCCACTTTCTGACATACCACACCCTACCTTAGGACTCGTTAAACTTGCCCTAGGTGTGACTTACATATATTAAAATGGGAGGTTTGGGCTGCATTTTACTTTAAATGGCAAAGTCGAGTTAGCAGTTTAAAACTGCACTTCCAGTCTGCAGTAGCAGAGTGGGAGCCATGCTTTACCTTGTCCCACTCAGGGTGGCACAACAAGTGCTGCAGTCCCGGGGGGACACTCTAACTTACAGGCCCTGGGTACCCCAGGCATCATATGCCAGGGACTTACAAGTAAGTTAGGCAATGCTAATTGGGGACAAGCCAATTAAACATGCACCATTTTAAGGGTCAGAGCACATGCACTGAGTCCTGTTTAATAAGGCTCAGGGCATTTCAGAGCCATTACACCAGTACCTGATAGTCAAAATGGGGGCAAATAGTCGGTGTAAACCTGCAAAAAGCCTGTTTTCTTACACCCATCCACCAAAAGTGCTGCCTTCTCCAGAACACAATAGTCAACCTACAGACAAAACCTCCAACATGGAGGCAAAATATTTCCTTTCTTCAGGTATCAATGATTACATTAGTGTGCCCTTTACAGATCTGCACATGCGACCTCTGATTCAATGCCTTCAACCTTAATTTCTGCTGCGGGTAATTGGTTATTTGATGGTATCAGATGAAGAATCGTCTCACCCCCACCCCCAGATCTTTGCAAGGGATAGTGGAACAGGACATTCAGGTGGACTTTCTGATGCCTCAGGAAGAAACAAACCTACCCTATCAACATTGTGTAATTTATGTTTGCCCGTTTTGCCACCAGACCTTTCCTGCCATCAGTTGTGCCACAATGATTATGATTCAAACATTCATGAAGATGACTACCTGAACTAACAGGAACATACCATGTCCAGGAGCCTCTGAAAGGAAACTGAGGTGTTCTTGTGCTGGCTCCCAGCCTGGAACCTGGAGATCACGGCAATACATTGGATGAGCACAAACCTCTCACTAGAAAATTAGAAGATTACACACAAGGTCATGCTTGCAAAGATTTCCACCCAGTGAATGAATTTACAGGGAAAGCAAAATGCAAAGACTGTGCCTCAACATACCTGCAGCTGAAGTTGTGGGGCCTATGCTCATTTGATCAGTTGTTGAGATAGTTTACTGTACGTTTTCTCTCCCCTGTTCCGATGATTCAGAGGCACTCTTCAAGCTCAAGTAATCCAAGACTAGAGTGATCATCTTCATTCTGGATTGGCATTATCATTGGTTGTCAAAAATAAAGGACCCCCTGCATCAATAAGGTACTGGGGCCTTTTATATCCTGGATAGTGAGCAGTGTCAGTGGCCGGTGATGGGGGAAGAAATAAGTTGAGAAGAAACAGGGGTACATATATATATATATATATATATATATATATATATATATATATATATATATATATATATATTCGATAAACCATTTCTAAACAAGAATACGGAGGATTCGAAGATTAAGTTTAAATCGGGTGTGATCATCAGTAGATCACCCTTTGTTGAGATTAACCATTGGTAACACTAAACTACAGAGACAGATGAGCTACAGTGTTCTATCTATACAGATGGAGTTTGTGGATACATGTGACATACTTTGAGTATGTTCTTAGATGAGAAGAGGTAATTTGGTGACAAGTCAAGTGGCTGTCCTTATAAAGGTGTTTCTGATGGATACATCTGCCTGTGGATTCCTCACCTTATGAATATCCCCTGCGCCAGCATTCCGCAGAATTTTTTCCTAGCTCTCCACGCCGATGAGGACGTCGGCTCCGCTCGCGACTCCGCATGACGTCACCGGAGCCATAAGAGAGCCTCGTCGGCGTGATGAAGTCAGTTCCCTTTTTTCCGCGCCGTCGACGCGTAACGGTTTTCTAGCACTCTCCATATTTTGTGGAGTTACTTTGTTAACCCTTCTGCTTTAACTGTGGCTAGAAGTGATGTCGTCTTCGAAGAAGTCTGGTTTTAAGCCCTGTAGGGAATGTGGGGGTCGCATGTCCATCACTGACCCCCATGAAGATTGTTTATGGTGTTTGTCGTCGGATCACGACGTGGAGGACTGTTCCTGTTGCAGGAAAATGAATCCTAAAGCACTTAAAGAACGGGAAGCCAAGTTGTTTCTGGCCAAGGCGAAGAAAGAAGGTAGAGGGCGCAAGCGTGATAAGTCGAAGTCATCGACTTCGCATTCATCGAAGTCGAGAAAGCACAAGAAAAAAAGAAGACATTGATCTCGGCGCCGCTCGACGAAGGGTAAGGCTTCGAGGTCGCCTTCGCCTGCCCCTCGACGTCGCCGTAAGGATGCATCTCCTTCGCCCTCTCCTTCTCCTCGTGCGACTCCGGAGAAGTCTTCGCCTAGAGGCACTCAGGCGCAGTCTCCGGCGCCGATGGATTCACCGGCTTCAGACGCCGAACCGGTTCAGGATGTTCCATCTTCTCCTGTGCCTGACATTGAACCGGTGGATTCGCCAGTGGATCCGGTCGTTCCGACGTCGGACACTCCCCGTTTGGATACTGGCTCGAATCCATATCCACAATTCCCGGCTTCAGGGGCGGATCCGTCGCATTTTTAAAATGCTATGTACAGAGTTTTTACAAGGGCGGCTTTCCCATCCAGAGCACCTTCTGGTCCCGTGGGTCCGCTGGCATTCAACTTGGGCTTGCCCCAGCACTATGCCCAGGCACCATTCATGCCCTTCATGCAGATGGCGCCGTCATGGCAGTTTCCGGCGCCGAAAGTCTCGACGCCGTTGATAGAATCCTCGGCGCCGTCTGGTGAGCCCTCTTCTCGGCCTCGTGTGGATCTCGTGCCTCCTTCGGAGCCGGCTCCAGAGCAGTCGGCGCCGCGTACGACGCCACCGACGCTGCGTCTGCGAATTCGTTCACGAAGAGAGGCTCAGAGGCTTTTAGAAGAGGAGCAGTATCGTAGAGAGGAAGTAGAGGAGGGCAAGTTGGAGGAGTCTCTGGATGAATTCAAGGGAATTCAGGAGGCGAGTGGTTTAGATACCTCTCCTGAGTGGGAACTCTCTTCTTCAAGGGCTTCTCCTCAAGAGGTAGCTCCCTACCATTTGGTGATAAGGAAAGCTGCGGAGCTTTTGGATTTGCAGTTACCTACTGCCGAATATAAACCAAATTTGTTGACAGAGGTTTTGCATTCACCTTCCTCCACAGTTGAGCCTCTGTTACCCTTTAATGAAGCTTTGTTGGATCCTATCCTCTAGGTTTGGCGTAAACCACTCTCTTCGCCTGCCGTTTCTAAAGCTGTGGCTAGAAGGTATAGGACTGCACCAGGGGATCCAGATTTTCTCTCTCCTCATCCATCTCCAGATAGTCTGGTGGTGCAGGCATCCTGCTCCAAGCAATCTTCAGGTGCTTTTCCACAGGCCCCAGCGGACAGGGACTCAAAGAAAATGGAACAGTCAGCTAAAAAGGTTTTCTCCTCTTCTAGCATGGCACTGAAATCGACCAATGCCACTTGCCTATTGGGCCGTTACATACATGCTTTGATGGACTCGGCAAAACAACTGGCCCCTAAGTTGCCTGATGTGGAGAGGGGAAACTTTATGGAGGTTCTGTCTGACGCTCAGGCTGCGGCTAGACAGGTTATTCAATCAGGTCTGGATACGGCTGACTCAGTAGCCAGAGTTATGGGCTCCTCCATAGCTACAAGAAGGCAGGCTTGGCTTCGTTCTTCTGGATTTTCCCCTGATGTCCAGGCCACTCTTTTTGATTTGCCCTTTGACGGGTCGAAGCTCTTTGGGGAAAAAGCAGATTCGCCCTTACAAAGGTTTAAGGATAGCAGAGCCACGGCGAAATCCTTGGGATTGCAGACCCAGTCGAGAGGTTTTGGCTACAAGAAATATCGAGGCTTTGGAAGGTCTTCCTTTCGCAACTTCCATCAACCTCAGCAGCAGCAAAATCCACTCTATAAATCTTATAGAGGAAGAGCCAGAGGTCGCCAGCGTGGTTCTGCCCGCAATCTCTCCTCCTCCTCTTCTGCCTCCCCCACTCCCTCTGGTACCGCAGGAAAGCAGCCCTAGATCCCCCCATCCTGGATCATGTGGGTCCTGTCGGGGGTCGGCTGTCTCACTTTCTACAAGGTTGGAAATCGGTCACGACAGACCTTTGGGTTTTAAACCTTGTGGAGAATGGGTACGCCCTTCCCTTTCGGGAATTTCCTCCTCCTTACCCTCCTTGCCAAGGTTTTTGTTCAGAGGACCATTTGCTTCTTCTGCAGAAGGAGGTTCTTGCATTACTACAAAAAGGTGCGATAGAGGTGGTTCCAGAGCAGGAAAGGGGTCAGGGATGCTACTCCCGGTATTTCCTGATCCCCAAAAAGGACGACAGGTTACGTCCGATCCTGGACCTCAGGGTCTTGAATTTTTACCTGCAGCAGGAGAAATACAAGATGCTGACCCTTGCTCAGGTTCTTCTGGTGCTGCAGCAAGAGGACTGGATGGTGTCGATCGACTTACAGGATGTGTATTTTCACATCCCCATTCTGAAGTCGCACAGGAAGTTTCTCCGTTTTACGGTTGGGTCGCAGCAGTACCAGTTTGAGGTCCTCCCGTTTGGTCTTACTACTGCACCTCGAGTCTTCACAAAGGTGATGGCAGTGGTGGCAGCTCATCTCAGAAGGTCGGGGATTCCTGTTTTCCCCTATCTGGACGACTGGCTGCTCAAAGCGGAGTCGCCGGAGATAGTGCTTCATCATCTGCAGGTAACATCTCAACTGTTGTTCAACTTGGATTTTTCAATCAATGTGCCCAAATCTCACCTGGTGCCCTCTCAGCGCAACCTGTTCATAGGGGCGGTACTGGACACTACTGTGTGTCGAGCATTTCCTCCACCACAAAGAATTCTCGACATTCAGGAGATGATCCCTTTATTCCACAATGGAGCGGTTTTTCCAGTTCTGAAGGTCCTTCGCCTGCTCGGTCTGTTTGCCTCCTGCATTCTGTTGGTCAAACATGCACGCTGGCACATGAGGGCACTCCAGTGGTGTCTCCGCAGGCAGTGGTATCAGCACAACGGAGATCTCAGGGAGTCCGGATCTCCAGAGAAGCTGCGGCGGATCTGTCTTGGTGGAGCGCAATCTGTCTCAAGGAAAGCCCTTTCATCTTCCTCCATCTGTGGCCACAGTGATAACGGATGCCTCTACCCTAGGGTGGGGTGCTCATCTGGGGGATCTGGAGATCAAGGGTCTTTGGTCTCCAGAGGAAAGATTGTCTCATATCAATCTTCTGGAATTGCGGGCGATACGTTTGGCGCTCAAGGCCTTTCTCCCTTCCCTTCGCGGTCAGTCGGTTCAAGTCC
This sequence comes from Calotriton arnoldi, assembly GCA_963921515.1. Classification (NCBI taxonomy): domain Eukaryota; kingdom Metazoa; phylum Chordata; class Amphibia; order Caudata; family Salamandridae; genus Calotriton; species Calotriton arnoldi. Next base: position 677,086 of record CAWUFW010009319.1, on the reverse strand, counting down.
TGACGGACAACACTACCGCAATGTGGTATGTCAACAAGCAGGGAGGAGTAGGGTCGTACCGTCTCTGCAGAGAGGCGTTGCGGCTTTGGTCCTGGGCTCAGGACCATCGGATTTGCTTGATGGCAAATCATTTGGCCGGGGTGTTGGAACGTACTTGCGGACAGTCTGTCGGCAGTTCTCCGCCGACCACGAGTGGAGGCTTCATCCGGAGGTAGTTCGTCACGTCTTCCGGATGTTGGGGACTCCTCGGGTGGACCTGTTTGCCACTTTCGAGAACGCGCATTGCCCGTCATTCTGCAGTATCCAGTTTCCGATGCAGGGGGCGTTGGGGGACGCGTTTCAGTTGAGTTGGAGCTCTCAACTCCTTTACGCGTTTCCTCCCATACCCTTGATTCCTCGGGTTCTGAGGAAGATTCGCCAAGACCGGGCCCAAGTCATATTCATCGCTCCGCATTGGCCAAGAAGGGTGTGGTACACAGATCTTCTTCACCTCTCATCGCACCCTCCGCTCCGTCTCCCTCTCAGGGCAGACCACCTCTCGCAGTCGCAGGGGCAGGTTCTACACCCCCACCTCCAGAGTCTGCACCTTCATGCCTGGAGATTGAACGGGGCAACCTGAGTTCCTTCTCTCTCCCGCCGGACGTGGTGGATGTTATTTTATCGGCCAGGCGACACTCCACCAAGTCCATTTACTCCTACAGATGGTCAAGATTCGTTAAATGGTGTGGAGAGAGATCCATTGACCCTTTAAAGGCCCACTTGTCGAATGTTCTTCAGTTTGCTCTCTTCTTGGCTCAGCAGGGTTGTGCTGTGGCCACGGTTAAGGGCTATTTGTCGGCCTTATCAGCTTTTCTGTGTCTACCTGATCAGCCGTCTTTGTTTAAGTCTCCTATCGTTTTGAGGTTTATCAAAGGCCTTACCAATAGGTTTCCGCCTACTCCCTTTGTTATGCCCCAATGGGATCTTAATCTTGTTTTGACTTTTTTTGATGGGTTCCCCTTCTGAACCCCTTCATAGCTGTCCTTTGAGGCTTTTGTCTTTTAAAACAGTCTTTCTGGTAGCCATTACCTCAGCAAAGAGGGTGAGTGAGCTTCAAGCTCTTAGTTCAAAACCCCCGTTTTTGACCATACATGCTGAAAGGATGGTCCTCAGGACCAGGGCTGCTTTTCTGCCTAAGGTAGTTACTCCTTTTCATCTGGGGCAGTCCATAACTCTCCGTGTTTTATCCTCCCCCTTCCAAGGAGGAGGGGAGACTTCACCGCCTGGACCCTAAAAGGGCAGTGAGCTTTTATTTGGACAGGACAAAGGACTTACGTTTGGACGATCAGCTCTTTGTGGGCTACGTTGGACGCTCAAAAGGCAAAGCTGTGCACAAGCGCACTCTATCCAGATGGATCGTCTTGTGCATCAAGATCTACTACGCCCTTGCTGGTAAGGAACCACCTGAGGGTATTAGAGCTCATTCTACTAGGGCGAAATCTTCCACCTCGGCTTTAGCCAGAGGTGTTCCTGTGTTGGACATTTGTAAGGCAGCAACCTGGGCCTCCCTCCATACTTTCGCAAAGCATTATTGCTTGGATTCTGAGATGAGGAGGGAGGGCCATTTTGCGCGCTCTGTCTTGCAGGACTTTTTGGTATAAGAAAGGTGGACACCCTCCTCCGGGAGTGGGACTGCTGTGGGAATCTATTCATAAGGTGAGGAATCCACAGGCAGATATATCCATCAGAAGAACAAGTTACTTACCTTCGGTAACGCTTTTTCTGGTGGATACAGTATCTGCCTGTGGATTCCTCACTGACCCACCCTCCTCCCCGTTGTCCACCTGTGTATACCTTAAAGTATGCCTTATTTGGCTTGTTGTTTTACATTGCATCTTATTTCTATCTGGTACATTTATAGGAAATGCTGTTCTTCTTTAGCTTTCCTCTGTGATTTTGTACTGTGTATATTGGTTCAAATATTGTGTACTGTGTATACTTTGAATCGGCTGTCGGTCCACCTGTTCGCCTCGGAGGCACGGAAAATATGGGTGGAACTGACGTCATCACGCCGACGAGGCTCTCTTATGGCTCTGGTGACGTCATGTGGAGTCGCGAGCGGAGCCGACGTCCTCGTCGGCGTGGAGAGCTAGGAAAAAATTCCGCGGAATGCTGGCGCAGGGGATATTCATAAGGTGAGGAATCCACAGGCAGATACTGTATCCGCCAGAAAAAGCGTTACCGAAGGTAAGTAACTTGTTCTTTTTTGCCGAAACGCACGTAGAAACATACTCAATGAATATATAGGATCCACAGCCAGTAAAGGATATAGATAATAAGATGTGGGTTTACTTAATGAATGTATATGCTTTTTACCCATTGAAGAAGAATTGAGAAAAAAATATTGAATTACTAGTCCAGTTGCTCTAATTCTGTACCACAAGAGGATCATATTTTATTACAGTCATATGTTTTTATTAGAGTGCTAGTGTTGTAATGAATGAGAGTGACGAGGTTATCGAGTATGATTGATGAGTGTGAGGTAATGGTTTTAGAGGGATACAGTTGTTGATATGTGATCTGCAGATTATTGTTTATCATTGTTTGCAAGAAGTCTTGAGATATACTGTGCAATATTGTCATAATTTAAAATTGATTTAATGTAAATTGTGGAATAATTTAGATATACATAAAGAATTTATAAAGAAGATGTAATGAAATGTATGAATAAGGATTGAGTCTTTCTGAGCTTAAATAAATTGTTGACTTGATTGCATGAGTTGATTTTGAGAAGGCAGGGTTTTTTTCTTTAATATGTTGCTTATCATTGGTTGTATCATGACCTGCCTCTTCTGCCAGTGAGGTCCTATAAGAGGGCAGTATTGACCGGATCCCCTGATCACAATGGTTTTCAGAATCCTCAACCACAGCTTATCATTGCTGAGCTGGACTGCTGAATACCCCCAGTATAGAAATTTGAGTTCTGCGTGAACATTCTAAGAGGGGCTAAGTGGGCAGAAGAAATTTCCTTTTAGTGGAAGATATTCTACATTTTGTGTTGCATTGATCCAAGGACCTTGCAAGAAGAAAACATACTATGCATTGTCTTTATTTAGCTATATCTGGCTTAGTGTCTTTCATTCTAGGAACCATTACTACCTGCTGGACATATCAATGAGGACATCTTTCTTTACCATACCTTTTGAGCAAGGATTTTCCCAATGCTCTGAAAATTCTACCCTTCGTATTGAAAACCTTCTTACTGTGCATATTAAAACCAAAACCTGGAAAAATTAAATGCCCTCTTGTTGAATCAAAATATTTATGCAATCTTCAGCATCTGTTTTTTTAATGCAGCATTCCTAGTTTGCATTACACTGCCAAGAACGACAAGACCGATCAGCCTGCGTGGTCCCATGATGAATGAATACATTTGTATACTAGCTGATATAAAAATGGTATGGGATCTTGGACATCCGTGACCAGATGGAACTCATTAGGCAAGGCTATTCCTGTTATATGTTTCATAATTGGTTTATTTGCTTTTTTGTACATTGGTTATGCAGTTACTTTTTATAAATGAATGCAGAAAACATTTTTGAATAGCATTCTGATTTTGTCAACACAGAGGCACTGAAGCCCCACATTCACAAAGCCGGAAGGTTTGGATTCAGTGTAGGGTGTGCACATGAAGTCAATACAGGATCTCATTCTTCTCGGGCATCTCCAAAGTTCACTTAGGTCCACTCAGAGCAGTTCTACATGCTGCAGCCCACCTAGTCACTGGTCATAAGAAATTTGACCACGTCGCTCATATCCTGCTATCCCTCCAGTGGCTATAGAGGTGAGACCCCAATTTAAAATAGCCTGCTCCACACACAAGGCACTACACTCCTCGCCCTCATACCTACCTGAAAAATTGAGCATTTGGAGCTCAAAAATGGGTTCAACAAATGCTCAATCTCTTCTCCTGGAGCCCCCACATTCAAATGAGTCATACATGAACCAATCATTCTTGGGGAGCCACAAGAAGTTGAACTCCCTCCCTCCAACCCTCTGAATGACTGCATGCCATGCTACCTTCAAAAAGGAACTAGAAGCTCTTCTCTTTGAAAGACACTTGGATTAAATTCTTTTATCTCCCGCTCACTCAAATGTCTGCTTCTAATTTTTCCTATGTTGTATCTCTAATGTACTTCTGTTTGATTGTTGTTAAGTGTACTCCTGTAAAGTGGTCTGATGCCTCTGGGCCATGTCCACGCTATATAAAATCACAAAAAAATAAATATTGGCACAAAGACCAGCAAACCTACAGACTCGAGTTTCCAAGAAGTGCAACAAGCCCATATGCACAGAGACCAGCTGTTCTACATGTAATGTGTAATAGAATGATAAAGAGCAGTGCAGCAATGGGAAATGCAGGGTGTTGAGCGGCATCAGCGCACCCGCCATCACACCTCCGAGAAGCACGGGGTGTTGAGCATCAGAAGAATACTTGACTAATGTAGAGTTCAAGGGCACATAGCTGTGTCAATTATTAGGCCATAGTGCGATTTCGGAGAGTTGATGAGTTATCCCTTGTTAGGTGTCATCTAGTTGTCTTTTTTATTTGGCTCTGGCTTGAGAGCGCAATTGTCTGTTTGACCTATTGTTTACAATATACATATTGGGCTTTGGGTCAGTCCCCTTAAGTCATTCCCTTACTTGGGTCAGCCCCCTTCAACCATTGCTTTGAGAATAGTCAGTCCACATCTTGGATCAGCCCAGATAAACTACACATCTCTCACCTCATGATCTTGCCTCTTTGGCTTATCAGTCTGTCTCCTAGAAAGCATTCCATTGCAATGCATGAGGATTATTTTACATCTGGACCATATAGTCATCACACTTTTTGTCACATCATTTCATTCTCATACATGCATTGTAGGTTTTGTTTTAGTACTTTAAAGACACATTTGTTAATCTCATGACAAAGTGAATTGATGTGGATCCCAAAGCACTGTTCTTAGAATGGTTGGTATAAGAGGAAGGACCCTTCAGCACCCCTTGACTACACATTCAGCCACTGGGCTGCTGGTGAGATTCAGCATGACTGGCAGCTCTCCTGCTGAAGTACAGATTCAGTGTGCCTGGCAGCTTTGGCGAATCCTGTAGGTGTGCATTACACCGGAAAATGCAAGTCAGACAATTGGCAGATAACACACAGGGAGACACATAAATGCAATATAAAACCCACACGGCACACCTGCATACCTGAAAGAGGCTGTGGGCGATGGGTGTTTGGCTAGCAGTGTGTGTAGCAAGCTGCAATTTCTAAACGTACAGTTGTAATAACAAAAAAAACCACAAGCTCCAGAATGCAGCATTCTGTGGCTAACCGGTGATATTTGACATGTCTTTTCACTTAACACCACCCGTCAGTTATGCACATGTATTGATGAACTAAAATGATGCACACAAATGTACATTTCCTCTAAAGCAGGAATGCTCACATTAGGATGTTTTTTCAATGTGGTCGTTTCTATACAGAGGATCATGCTGGGAAACTATTACCTAATAAATGAGTAAATATGTCAGTGTTTGAAGTCACAGCCTTAAACGTATTTACACGCTGTAGCACACCAACTGGCTATTTGCAGTTGGCAGAATATGAAAAGCAAATGTGCACTGAATAATGCATGGAATTTTATGATCAGAATTGCATTCAGTGAAAAGTGCTATAGGATGTGCAGAAGAAAAGAAAACTTTCGGTTCAAAGGAAGCATGTACCGTGTTGCAACGTTATGTTTTAGAGACGTCATTCAAAATCTAGAATAGCTGGCTCTAGAATTTTCATATAAACCACATAGTTTCTCTACCATTGTTTTTCCTCATAATCTCTCCTCTCGAGCAGATTTTTGATTCACTTTAATGCAAAAAAATGGTCATTACATATTAATTTTAATATAACTAAAGACGGGATGAAGCATCTTTGCGTACATGACAAGTCCCATTTTCACAGTGAAATTTGTAGAGTGGCCAGTTGGAGATCTGTGCACACCTCTGTCTTAACACCATCGCTTGGATCCGGCTCATGTTGGCCAGGCTTCATTGTGTAATGTGTTTGCTTTACCACTCATTTGCACTTGTTTTCATCCATCCTACTGCCATACCGGCCTAGTAGTATGAGGGCTGAACTTGCCCTGTATTCAGTTTTTATACATCTTCATGACAATCCCAATGTAGAAGGAAATGTTAACCTCTTGTAATACTACTTCTCCGCCTTTGGTATGTGCGTTCAATTCAAATGAACTCCTCAACTCCCCTATAAAGTCTGGAGAATAGCTGGGATGTAATAAATACGTTCTGTTCTCTATCTGGCTCTTCACGTTTAACTGACTGCCACTTCCATTACACTCTTTAATTCTATCCACCTTAAAATGACAGTGCAAATTTTCTCTTATAAGGCTGTGCTTATCGGCCTTGTTATCTATATTTAGGTCGAGCCTGGGCAGCGCATGCGCTGCTCTGCGAGGCATTCTGCATTCGAGTATGTCCTTGATGCCCCGCCCACTCTTCGCCCATATTTTTCAGTGGCTTATGTCATTGCCCTTTGTAAATGCTGGCTTCTGATTCGTTAATAGGCTTGTTAGTCCCTCCTTAGTACCGCCTTGTCTTCATTTGTAACCTCCCATGAGGACTGGCCCTTTTACTTCTGTTGTTACACGGTATGTCTTATTTAGTCTGTAAGCACTATTTTCTTTAACGAGTTTCTCCTACTGAAGGCACGACATGCTTTCCTGCAACATTCAGCACGCCATGCGCGCTTTCACTTTCCAAGCAGCTTGGGACAATGGCGGCCGCTTCTTTGAAAGGAATTCGGTCTGGCATTTACAAGAGTTTGAGCTATTGGCATTGTTAATGACAATGCCTTTTATTTATGTGTTAATTATCAAAACCGATACATAAAAGGTATTGTCATTTACAATGCCAATCGCTTAAACTCTCGCAAATGCGAGACCTATTGCATTGCAAATGCTTGTTTTTTCTGGTTAAAGGGTTAAAGTATTTTCAGCTGCATTAAACTGAATTGTATTTCTGGGAGGAATTATGTAAAACTAAAAACAATAACTGTTGCATTTAAATAGGACTACGGTTAAAGAGCAATTTCTGCTTCTAAAAATTGATTTTAAGAGATTTTATGTCGTTTTCTGACTTCATTTCGAACTCTGCTGCTTCCCTGTCTGATCCTCAGCCCGCTAGTCTAATCAGCTCAGTCTGTCCTCTAGTTCTGCCTTACCTTCTCTTTTTGTTCAATAGTTCTTTATCATCGGTATATTTCTCTCGTCCTATAAATGAGCTACTGTCTGTCCCTTATTGAAAAAAACCTTCTTTCGATAATTTGCTTCACTGTGCCCATCACACGGTTTCTCGGTTACCTTCTCTGTATAAAATTCTCAAATGCGTTTAACACGGACAGCTTTACTGATGGTTTTCAGACTATGCTTTCTGTGTAGTTTTCGTCCAGCTCAATGTATAGAGCCTTTCTTGCTCTGAACTTTATCCTTCACTGTCACCAACACAAACTATTGTCTATTTCATATATATCACCCTTTTTGTCTTTAGTCTCAACACTTCTTGGTTATTTCTGCTTCTCTTCTTTCATTGATTAACTCTTATTTATCTGGTTATTCTTTTTCTGTTTCGTGGAAAGTGCTCAGGTATTCTTCAGTACCTCTCAATGACTGCCATGCTCTGTCCTCAGTCAAAAACAGACTACATTTTTTTTACTGGGGCTGGTCTACTCGTGCCACTCTGTTTAAAAAAAATATATATATATATTTTTCTTGATGTTTTGCTCATGTTCATTTTTTGTGATTTTCCGTTATTTTGTAATGGGTAATACTTTTCCAGTGCTGGGCATAAACGCACTCTATAAATTAAAATAAATGAAGAACGTGTTCCGGGACCTTGCACAGGGGGTGTTTTTCAGTTTTTCGAATTTAGTGAAGATCCCCATGATGGATAAACATGATTACCAGTATGCAACGTTTCCTCTGTAACACAAGTACATTGTTCATAGTAGTTAGTGGAGATGTCTGTTCCATGTAAGTTCAAATTGTTCAGAAATGTGCGATTTCAGGGATTTTATTTTTTCAAGCAACATTATGCAAGCCTTAAGACATTACCAAAATATGTGCCAAGAAACCCCATAATCAGCTTAAGAGTTGATCTGTTTAGAATACATCATTTTTTTCAAAAATATGATTCTAAATTACATTGGATGTATATTTTCGGAATACTTCAAAGAAATAAACGTACATTGAAAGGCTTGTGGGAGCTCTTTGTTCCTCATATTCAGTCCATATATATTTTTTGCAACATATGCCACCCCTTACCAAGAAATTTGGGCATCACTAAATGGTTCATTATCCTGTTTTTGTGTGGTGACCAGAGCGTATAAGCGAAGGTTGATGCAGCATGCTTCAATTAATCTTGCCAATATCAATATGATCCAACCCTATTGGCTGCCCACTTTTCATGAATCCATTTCCCCTCTACCTCCATGGGTAGATCAGAAGGCTAAGAGCATCTTTGCCTCAATGGCAAACCTCTTAACAACAACACCTTCCCTACGAATTCTCTGGCCTCTCCTGAAGGCAAGATGGTTAGGGCTCCTGGTCAGATTTAGTGGCTGACCTCCTTCTAGTAAGATGACCCAAGCTCTATGGCTTTCAGTCAGCACTTCTGGATGCCCTCCTTCACCACATCAAGGCACAGGCTGAACGCACCTTACCCCTTTCAGATGCCTAACACTGGATAGTCAGCTCTGGTGGTTGCCCATTTGAAAGCTATTCCACCCCACACATTCATTTTGAAAGCCTGACCTTGTATTTATTTTTGTATTTAGTGGCCTCTGTGTAAAGTGGAGTTTCTGGCAAATGTTGTGCATTACTGGGTTTGGTAGGCATAGGCCTGTGTCTGTGTCTGTTAGTTTAGGGTTACTATATGATAACATGTCATGCACTGGTGCTGGAACAATTTTCCGCATGGCGGTGCTGGCCTTCGGCAACACCACAGTAGTTACCGAACCTGGTATCACTGAGTATGTGACCATAGCAAGGTAACTAAGCCTTTCCAGGGAGGCCTAAATGGATTTTCAGTGCCTAAAAGTAATAGTGTAACTGCATCTTCAAAAGTGTGCCTGTGTCCATTAGACACATTTTGAGCTGTCTTGATCCTACAACATTCCACCCAAGCCTCACTGCGCCTTGTGCTTTTCGCCCAGTCTCATCACTGTACTAGAATGGAGATAGAAGCAGTTAGTTACTGGAAGGTCATGAGAGGGTGATGCTGGACAAGCTCGTCTGCTGTTCAGCCAGAGCAGCTGTGTCTGGTTAGGGAACCACCTGCCTGGTGTTTTAGCTTCATGGCCAGCATTGCTATGTTAAGCCCAGTTAAGGACAAATGTGAAAAAGGTAAAAGTCGGCAAAAGGACGTATTTTTCACATTGAAATTTATATTTGGAAAGCATTTAAGATATATTTACAGTAATCCTAAATGATTACTAATGCAAACAGACGCCGAAGTGAGGGCTAAGAGCATTTTTAGAGGATTTAACTTAAAATCATATCATAAAAGTACCAACTCCTGGCTGCTTCAGGATTTCAAACATGTACAAATTCCTATTATTTTTCTCAGAGGTTGGCAACCCTACCTCTGATAGACATGAAAGTGTGTCAGCCCTTTCAGTTTCAATTTAAAATGATCATCAACAAAAAAGAGAACAGGTAGGTTTGGTTTTACCAGTAATGTATTTAATCTATGTATTTCAATAGCATTCTACGTGCCTTGTATCGCTCTTTCATGGGTGGGTGCACACCCCTCACTAAACACTGCCTTACTATTTAGTAGCAAGAATGCCCCTTTTTATAACTGCCCCTTGTTCAGCCCACATTTACTACTAAGGAGTCGATTACGATGCCATGCAGAAGGGCTCCGAATTGGATTCGGGTTTGCCTAATCCGATTCAGAACCCTTGTTTCCGACCGAATCGTACACAGTTCCCAACGACCGATTACGATACCCAGAAACCGTTAGGGCTATCCGAATCGGTTCCGAAAGGCATTCGGACAGGTCGAGTCTTTCGGAGCCGAATCGTACAGCTCTATGGACTCGGTTTCCGTGCAAGTGATTACGATGAACTATTTGGACAGCCGATCCGATTATGTTTGCCCAAAAAAACGGCTGTTGGAATCTATCTTTGGGGGCCCGTAGCAGGCCACCCTTCACCACGGGGCCTTCCGAATTGGGCCCGTGGGGGTACCCATGGGACCCCCCTTTCAGACCATGCACAGTGTGGTAGGCACCATTGGGTACCTGCCAAAGGGTGCGCGATTTTCCCCAGCCACCATTTCTTCAATGGGAGCCTGTGTTCTCGTTCGGAGCACAGGCTCCCATTGAACTCAATTGGAGTTCAACCGAATCGTATCGGGAAGCATCCGGATGCATCAAAATCGCTCGGTCTGACTCCCCCGAAATATGAGGATCTCCTCATAGGAAAGATAGGAGAGGTAGATATTTACACTCGTGGGTTTGTGAATAGCATTTTGTGGTACTATAGTAGTCTTATTGCAGTACTACTAAACGCACTATAAAATGCAGTTTGTGAATAGACCCCTTAATCTATGTGAGGGGTGTTGATTTCCACTTCTGGGTGTTGTGTTATCACATTCACCGGCCGTTCTTTTTTTGTCAATGGCATTATGCTAATGCATATGGCCATTTTATGGGTCAATCAGCTAGATGAGTCCACCTAGGAATGGACGTTACCTTTAAAATGATCCTCAACAAAAAAGAGAACAGGTAGGTTTGATTTTTACCAGTAATGTATTTAACTAATATAATTTAATACAGCTGTTTTTTTTTGGTTTGCTAAATCCGGGAACTATTTTCAGGAATCTTTAGCGTTTTTCTTTGACCAGGCATTTTAAACAGTATGAGGAAAGATGATGTTTCGATTTCTCAAGAGCAGTTAAAGATCAGAAGAGATCCAGGAGGCAAATAATGATGGTTGCCTCTGATGACGTGTGTACCCCAGATATTCCATTCTCTGAAAATATAATTGATCATTCTGCTTCACGTTTTTGTGTTCCTGAACCTTCCCCTGTGTTTCACAACACTTTGTGGGGCCCCTGATACCGAGAGAAACCTAAAGCTTCACATTCATTCCCCTGATGGTTACTCTTTTGGGGTAACCTAAGAGGAAAGACCCTCAGCTAGTCTCCCTAACCTGTATACTTAAAGGGGTGTTGTAACTGATGTCCACATAGAAAGTAAAAGTCTTCAGGTTTATTTTGAAACAAAGCATAAATGGAACTATCCACAATTGGCTGCCTCAATCACTTCCCAACCGCTACTGAACCACGTCACAATATTGAGAATATAGAAGCAACCACAACATGAGTACTGTGGCTAGATAAATAAGCTAAACGTAAAGTAGACTGTTCCAAACCCTAATCCGTCTCTGCACAACATAATATATGCATAAAAATAAATGAGATCACACATTTATGCCCTTAAATTGAATACAGATGCGAAGCATACCAATTATGTAATCTTTTTCTTACCGTACCCACCCATACTTATGTCGGATTTCTCCAACTCATCCACTAAATCAACAAGGTGTGTACCAAAAGTCTCCTCACCAAATAAGGTGTAAGGTAATCCGGAACCCGCCTGAACCTTCACACCCACCCCATCAGGAAGCAGTTCATACCTTGTCCAAACATCTGAATTATCAACTGCTGAAACTTGCAAGACCGTATTTTTCATTTATTAATGTGTCTTCTCGACATAATGCACTTTGAAATTCCTACACACTTGAGCATAGTGCACTTTTTTGTCACATTAATGGTAGACTTTCTTGCAAAACAATTTGTTATTTGAGGTGTGCATACCATTTCACACCTTTACCATGCTACTCTCATTCACAAACTTTCTTCTCTCAGCTCTATTTAATAAAAAAAACGTTTTTATTGAGTTTTGACCTTGTAATACACCCAGGCATGGTCCAGAACCAGCAGTAACTTAAAGCAGAGTACCCACAGTTTACATTACATTGCCATTAAGTGAACACCACGGATTCGCCCCCCACTCAAGGCTAAACACTAAGCATCAAACATAGCCCCATGAGTCAATCTGAGACGGCCTCGAAGGACCACCTCTCACCCTCTAAGGACCACGGTCAGGGTGGACATGACTCTAGGTGTATCCCTCTGAGCCAGGCCCAGTGTTTCCAAATTTTATAGTGTTTCTGTGGGCACCCCCTCGCTAGGTACACCGGCCGTTCCAGGCCCATGCAGTAATTCATAACCTTGGCCCACCCATCCGTGGGGGGGGGCGCGGCTTCTTTCCACGCCCCTGCGATGTCATGCTTGGCTATCAGCTGACCCAGCCAGAGCAGCGCCCTCTTACATCTATCACACCCTATATTCTCCGTTATGTGTAGAAGGAACAATTTCGGGTCCCTAGGGATCTCCCAGCCTAATATCTCTAGGGTCCCCAATACCCCCTCCCAAAAGTGTGATAAGGCAGAGCAGCACCAAAATGTGTATGATAGGTCTCCCGTGGGATCCCTACAGCGCAGTCAGCATCCAGAGCTTACCAGCCCCATTCTGCACAGCCATGTTCTTGTGAGGTATGTGCGAATTAACAGTTTGAGCTTTATCAGATGGAGCTGAGAGGCTGTCACAGCCTCCCTAGGGGCAGCCACCACTTCATTCCAGTCCTCGACATTCAGCGGCCCCAAGTCCCTCACCCATGCCTCCTTCTCCCTGACCATGGGATCCTGCTGGTTGCGCAGCAATATCTGATAAAGGATTGACAGCTTGTGTTCCTTAATTCTGGTGAGCAGGATTTTCACCCTTAGGGGGGAGTGTATTTGGGAATGACCCTGCTGGTCTGTAAATATGGCATGAGTGGCTGTCGGAGCTGGAGGTAGCGGAAAAACTGAGTGTGGTGCAGGTGGTACCCTGTCTACAGCCAGGGCCGGCACTAGGGCGGTGCGATCGGTGCGACCGCACCGGGCGTTGACTTGGGGTGGGGGCGTCATTTTTTAAAATGTGTATCATCATTTTAAAAGCACCTGCTGCCTTGTTCCTGGCCTCCGGCAACTTTCAGACATCAAGTAAAATGTCAAGAGAAGTCTGGTGAATAATCGTCTTTCTGGAAAGAGACCAGAGGTTTGTCTAGTGGAAGTTTTGACTCGTACTAAGGTAGCGCAGAGGGTTAAAATACCTGCTGCTAAGAATGTGTACTAGGCAGATAACGAAGTGCATATAATGTAAATCGGTCAGTCAGTGGGTTACTGCTTCTTTAAGAGAGCTCCTTTTGTTACTTGTCGTTTATAAGTCAAAATCCTAATATAGAACATTGAGCCATTAACTGTCACCCTAGAGGTGCTGCAAAATGCAAGGTATAGGTTAGAGCTATATGTTTTTTTGCCCAGTCTTTCATTATCCTAATCTTGTGAAAAGGGTTCATTTGGGTAGAAAACAATTCTTATTATGAAAGAGAACCCCTAACAGTGATGTTACGTTTTAAATTCTGAATTTGTGCCTTTCCTGAATAAGAACTATATTGCCTACCAGTATCGATGACGTCACTCCTACACTACACCTTGTAGTACTGTCTGATGTAACATTTCCTATACACTGAATTACACACATCTGATTGTCTCTGTGCAATGTGTGTGGTGTGTAAAGTGCTCTGACACCTTACACTGGTATGAGTGGTGCTATAAAACTAAATGAATCTGAGAGACAGTGGTTATGGACACTTGAGAGGCACTGTTAAAGGGTGCTAGTGAGGGAATCCGTGGCTGGCAGAGGTGGTCATTGGGGGGGGCGCCAACAGACCTTGTCGCATAGGGCGCCACCAGTGCTAAAGCCGGCCCTGTCTACAGCCTTTGAAAGAACTTAAGTGACCCTTTGTGGACTTCTCTCAGCTCTTATAACTTTGTTAATCCCTATACTGTCATCATTTTAATATTTTTACTTCACAAACATTCACTTCCTACTTCTCTAACCATACGTCTGTGTTCCACATCTTTGACGGACACAGTAGTTTTTTTTAGGTCAGGATTTATTGCCAGTAGCTTTTACTTTGTCTTTAGGTTATTGATGAACTCACAACCTGTTCTCTAAATCTCTTCTCCAGTTTCATATTTACCCTATTCCTTAGGCTGCCAAATCTTCGTTTTTCTCTTGGATTCTGACAAAAAATTTGCCGCTCTCCAACTACAATCCTCTGCTCAAAGTGTGACTGAAGGATATTTCCAGTCATATGATGGATATCATGGGCCTTTCCTTCTCCAATTGCTAGCTCAGGAATACTCTCATAGATATTCGGGGCCTCAGTGTCTAAATTGTGAAGTAACACATTCTGGTTTCATAACCGGCATAACCTCTTCACCCCCAATTGCCAAAAGATGCAAGTCCAAAAGTTGTTTCCATTGTTTCATTGGAAGTATTGATTCGCCAACCTCTGAGAAAAACAATGACTGCTGAAACATACTTGCAGCAGCCAAGTCAGTGTAAAGAAAAAAAAACTAACACAACCCGCTGGTTAAAGGATGCAATACAAAAATAACTAGGAAAGGATAGAAAATGCCAATTGCAGTATCAAGCTGCCCCTTTTTATTCTCTAGTGAAGGACACTCAAGAAAAAAAATCCAAATCTTGATTCAGTCCAACGCTACACGCAATACCAAATTCATCTGTGAAAAACCAATAGAAAGGGGCAAGGTTTCAATGTTTACATGTGGACAAACTACTGTCCAGTCACAGCTATTTAGTCACCTCTGAAGATAGCACTTCTTCCATTTACAGCGGACACTCCTTCAGAAAAATTGGTCCTGCGCCCTTGCCTTCCTACTCGCAGCTCACTGCATCAGCAGATGACAATTGGTAATTAAGTCTAAAAAATCGCACCTATGTTGATGTGTCTTGATTACCTAGAATTGAGACTATTTACAAGCAGAGTTCGGATAAAAAGTAGAGCCTATATTGTTACGTCATGTAATGACGCTCATGCACACACCGTCACAGATGTGTTCATGTGCACTGTGTACAACCTGTGCATGAAGAAACCCATGCGCGAGCGGCCGGTTCAGTTGCTGAATCTTCGCATTAAAAGACCACCATGGAATAATTTCTCTTTTTTACCTTACCTGAATAAGTAGATTGTAATATACTAATGTATGTACATTTTCTTCATCAGTAGTGTTGAAGCGTTTCTTATGCCCATATCAGATTTTTGTTTTTTGTTTCACTATCTGAGCTACACACTTCTCCCTTGGTCTTGGCCCTCCGACGGATCTTGTTTTTTGACGTGAGGGGTTGGATATAAAGGGTCCCAGTAGTCATCCAATGAGAACCAGGAATTGACTGAACTACAAACTAGAAATTAAGCTCATATAGATTACTCTCAACACAATACTATAAAGATAGAAAATTATCACAGCCACCTCAAATCTCCTGAAGAAACATAGGCGAGCCAAAATCATACACACAAAGAGAAGTGTGGCTCAATGGTTAGAGCGGCAGACCCTGATGCAGAGATCTGGCCCGGGACCAGGGTTCAATTCCCGCCTCGGCGGGTCTTGGGCTCAATTTCCCCGGACCTGATAATTCTCGCCTCGGTGCCTATTCTAATCATGGGTCCCACTCTGCAACTCTGGGCAATAGCTTGCTTAATCTCCACAACGGCCCCAACAGCGCTGGGATGCCTGGCTTCACCCTGGGGGTGCCCAGGAGTGGACATTTCACAGGGAAAAAGCCAGGAAGGGTTCCACAGCGGTATGCGTACAGCGCCTGGACATCCCTTTGGGGGTATGGGTGCGCTTTACAAGTACAAATTTCATTTCATTTCAAAGAGTTCAGTCAAAGCGATACAGAATAGCAGCATTAGTTACTACTAGTAACTTTTTACACACAGTCAATGTCACCAGGATGAAGATCTCCCTCAGGAAAAGTATAAGAAAAGTTTTAGAAGTTGATTAGACTTTAAAAAAAATAAATTAAAAAAAAGTATTTGAATGTCAAATATTAATGTAAATTAATTTCACAAATTTATTTTGGATGTAGAACAAAATAAAAAAGCTACAGCACTATTAACTTAGTTTTGAATCAAAAATGTGATTAATTTAAATATATTACATTTTATGGGATTGTTTAACAAATAAGTCCCACCTAAAATAAAATGTTTATGCTTATTTATTATGTAATAAAAATTAATAAAAGTTGTGTAGAACTCATTTAAAAGCATGCATCTTTTTAATAGTTACATTTATTTTTTAATAAAAAGGTTATTAAAATATTTTATAGTTAATTTTTCTAACATTAAAACAAATATATATGAATTTCTAAAAAGGCGAAAGAAATGATTATAAAGTCCCTGCCTCCATTATTTTTTTATAGGAGTATAATGCATTACCAGTGGTTGGCCCTGTGTGGTTCTCAAAGTACTTCAGGTCTGAGATGGAGTAGATTTACTACTGTTTTGGTACTTTTCTGACGGTAGTATTTTACAAGTGCATTTTGTGAACAGGAATAGGCTTACTCTTATGGGTGGATGAATGTCCCTCTCTAAACCCCTCCTTATCCCCCCTAAAACCCCTCCTTAGTCCTCCCTAAACCCCACCTATTTAGTAGTAAGTATTCCCTACATTTACTACAAAAAAGTATACATACGTGTGTCGAGATCTATGCAAACAGGGCGGAGATCTCCAAACATAAACGATAGAAGAGGTGCAGACCTTTTTATATATGTTTGTGAATTGAATGTTGTAGTACATGAGCAGTACTATTATAATACTAATAAACATACTATAAAATGCAGTTTGTGAATAGGCCCCATAGTGTTCTTCTAATACGCAGTGATATGACACTACTTAAATATAGGAATGTCTTCCTAGCACCCCACCAGTAAAAGTTCATCCCAGGATTAGGTTGACAGTACAGTGTGCATGCATAGAACTGTCAAAGAATTCAACTGTGTTTTCCTTTTCTCAGGTGTATTTATGCTCCAATGGGAAAGTATTTGTAAGCACTGGTATTGTTCAAGGAGTGCCTGGGCCCTGGACATTGTCATATACACTGCATATACATCATACAGTGTCAAAGCCCTAAGCAAATATTGATAAAAGCTAAATTCTCCACAAACACTGAAAAAATACTATCTACATGATTTTTTTTATGAAGCAAAAGGTGTTCGCACTAATTCTAACCAAGTTTTTAAAACACTGGAAAACATTGGCAAAACCTGTCCAGAACTCATTACTAATAGAAAATGCAAACGTGACTGCCCATTTGTACTGTAAATATATTTATATCCTGAGTTATCAAGATATCCTGTACACACCTTGCACGTGTGATTATTTTGTTGTACCTAATTTGCAACAATACATAAATAAATAGATAGATACATACATACATACATACATAAATAAATAGTAAGTGCTGGGGCCCAAAATTTTCTAAAGAGGCTCCAGCCCATTTTCAACATTGGTGCAGCCAGTTTCTACTCGGGCGTGATCCACTCACACCACTGACATCTCCTCCTGCTATCCTCTATCCCTGCTTTGCTTTATAGCCCGTCTATCCTTGCTCTGTTAAAGTCTATCCTCACACCAATCTCCTCATCTTTGTCTCTTTGCTTTGTCATCACTGGTCTGTCATCTTTCACACTGTCTTTCTGAATTGTCTTCTAGCCCCATCTTCCTGTCTACCCTACTTTCTTGCCTTTTCTCTTCTATCCATACTCTACTGTCTCTCCCCAGCTCTTTTCCACGTCTCCTCTAGCACTTATCAGCACTCTCACTTCATCCCTGCTCTACTCTTTACTCTCTACCCCTGCTTTCTTTCCCCTCTACCCCTGCTTTCTTTCCCCTCTACCCCTGCTTTCTTTCCCCTCTTTCTGTATTTCTGTCCCCTTAACATCTGGTTTGTCTTCTTTCTCCATTTATATCTGATTTGCTCTCCTCTCTGCCTTCTACCCTCCTCCTTTTATCTCCTTTCTCTCATGTTGTCCCTCCTTTCATCCATCCACTTCGGCTCTCTGGTGTTCTGCCATAATTGTTCTTTTGGCTCGGGCCTGCACAAATCTCTGCTAATCAGAACTCTGCATATTTTGATTGTGATTGCTAACAGGGCACCTTTTGAGGATGGAAGCTGGTGTATGGAGTCCCCCCCCTATTTTTAGAGGGAGGACTGCATCCTCATTTGCCTGAGCCCTCTAGAGGCTGAAAGGTATTTGAGGTGTCGTCTTTTGGCTTGCTACCATGTGAGCTTGCATCTTCTAACTGTGTGGCGTATCATACTCTTGACAGACCCAGACAGACCTCATCAAATGCCCCCGGATCCTATCCAAAGAACCAATGCTAACCACATGGCCCATCATCACATCAGAAGAAACTGCTGCCACCATGAAGTCCATCTACTCAGGGGACCCATCGGACTCCTATTACTACCACGCCTACTCCATAGGACTGCATCAATGCCATGTTAACACCTATCTTGAATGCGCCCACCTTTCCCACAACCTTTCCAGATGCTTGGAAACACACAACTGTCCTACAAGTGCTAAAGAAACTCTCTGCAGACCCTTCAACGCTTGCCAACTACAGACTAATCTCCCTGCTACCATTCCCGGCCACGTTCTTCGACAAAATCATCAACAGACGCTTACACAACCGTGATCAGGAAATGGGCCATCGCACAGAATGCAGTCTAGTCTTTTCAACCGTGTTCTGTGTGCCCATTCCAGAAGACCATGGAACTCACAGTTTTGGCATTTGGGTGTTGTAGGAATAAATGCTGCATCTGTAGGCCAGTATTGTTCCTACTATACTGAATACTTACCTGTACCTACTTACCTTGCTGATACCATACTACTTACATTTTGTCTTCTTGGTTGTGGTCACGCTATCAGCCCTCTGCTGCCTCTTAAGGAGCCCTGGAGCTTGCCCATTTCGTCATCTGCTTCGCCTCTCCACAGAAGGATCTTGGGGACCTGCAATAAAAAGTAAAGCACTTTACCAACAGAGGACTGTTGCTTTTAACTGGTTAGGTGCAATGTGAGAATATGATATGGAGAAGAACTTACCGTAATGAATATCTGTTTTCGGGCATGATCACTTCTGGAGTTTCTGAAGTTCCTGTGAATAGAGAAACACTATATAAGAAATAGAAAAATGCCTTTTTTGTTGTTTTGCAAGACTCGTCCTGGAGTATATTGTCGGACATTTGGCGTTCTAATGCAATTCCCGGTATTGTTTCACTTTTGGAAGTACTGAGGGAATGATGCAATAATTCCCCGGATACTTTGCCTGTTATTGGTCCTCCATATATGGCTAAACAGGTAATAGGAGGGTTCCTACCGGAAAGTCACATATGTTACCACATTTTACCTGATTTATTCAGTGATGGTATTGTTTGTGTTTTTCTATGGATCATCAAATGCATTTACTGTTTTTGGGGGAAAAAAAGCATTCTTAAGTGGGAAAGAGGTAAGTCTTTGGTTAGCTGTATTCAGAGGAGGTAAAGAGGATTATTCTTTAGACCATGTGTCAGAGTACCCTCTACCTATCACTTCCTTTTCATTTGTTAGATACATGCAGACACATTCCGTAGCAACCAGAGAGGGAACCAGTAAGAAGTACCTGCGCACAGAAGGACCAGATTAGTGGAGGACCTTGTTTCTTCTTATATCCACTTTCACTTCCCTGAATACTGGCACTGTTTGAGTCATTTGTCTGGATTCTGACAGAGTCAGTGGTTCGGTGGCACAGGGAACTAGCTTCTGGGATTGCATCTTGCTCATAAGAGATTGCACAATCTGAAGAGGAAACTAAAGAACAGGTTAGTGCCACAGCGTTACATCCTATAGCCAGCATCATATGGTCTCACAACATCAATGTCCTCTCCTACACCAATGGCATGCAACTCATTCTCTCCCTCACGGACAAGACACCCAGTACCCGGATCAAGTTCAATGTCTGCATGACTGAAATCTCTCACTGGATGAAGACCAACTGCCTGAAGCTGAACACTGACAAGACCGAAATCATGATCTTCAGGAAGAGTACTTCACCTTGGGACTCCACTTGGTGGCCAACAGAGCTAGGACAGACGCCCACCCCCCTCACCAAGAACCTCAGGATCATCGTTGACAGCAAACTCGACATGACTGCCCAAATCAACACAGTCACCACCCAGGCTCTACTGGCTCCCCATACACAAATGAGCACAATTCAAACTTCTCATCCACACCTATCAAGGCACTACATAACAACAGTCCAGCATACCTCAACAATATCAGCTGCTTTCACAACCCTTCCAGACACCTCCCCTCATCTGGACTCTTACTTTCACACATCCCATGCATACATAAAACCCGATCCGGTGGTCAAGCCTTCTCCTACATTGCTCCTAAAGTGCGGAATGACCTGCTGCTACTCATAAAAGACTCCTCCTCACTTCTTGAATTCAGCAAGAAGCCGAAGCCCTGGCTTTTTGAGTAGTCCCACTAGACCTTAGGTTAGGCTTGGCTAGACTCACAGCTGCTCAGCGACAGGATATCCTCCTGGTTGAACGTGCGCTCTACAAATCTGCATCGCTTACCAACAAATATGACCTCTGGGTGTTTTGAACCCACAATCCCACTGGCAATGTCCTTAGTCTTTAGGGATGGCCTAGCAAGAGGTTATCTCTTGATCTCATAACTGTGCAAAATTAACCATCCCAAACCTAACAACGTGAGTATGAGAAAACAAATACATTAACAGTAATGCTGAAAAATATAAAAACGTCTAAAGTCTAAAATTTCTGAATGTCTCAAGAAAACGTCTAATGACATAATGTTTACAATTCCTTTGTAATATTTTAGACAATGAAACCACACAATTTCATTGCATGACGTTACATAATGAAGAACTACTAAAATGTTAATTGCACAGCAAACCAATCAAGCCCTGAGTTTCCAAACCAGCTTAACAACACCAACTTTCAAATGATTTTCATTGGCTTTTAACCACACAATTAGTTGCACAGAGAAGATAAACACTATCCCATGTGCATAGTGACCCACTCTTTTCACCGGTGCCTGCCACTACACCTTACATTGATTGTTTAAAGCATGTGATGTTTGGCAGCTGACCTGCTAGCAACAATGATTTGTTTGAAAAGGGAGCTGGTGTATGAAAGGGTGTTACTGATTCTGTGTCTGTGGGTAAATGTGATAGTTCATATTGGCCAAGATTCGTATGAGTCAGCATTTTACCTATTAGTGAAAGAAATAAACACTGCCAAAAGATCAAATATTGTAATATTCTCAAATTCTCTACAGTGTATAAAATAATTAGATCAGACCTAAAACCTGATTTAAAACCCCACACCTTTAATTCAAGCACACACAACTAGGGAAAACAAAAGGAAGAAGAACCTATATTTTAGTGACACCCCTAAACAACGAAACTCAAGCAGAATAATCTTAGATCAGTCTTTCTTGCTCCTACCTTGTATAACAAAGTTACATTTTGTTGGTCCCTTCAGGAAGAAATAAAAATGACCCATTCTCTCTCATTTTCCTTTCTTTGAATGACATTTTAGTTTGTAGATGCGTAGCTGTTATTTAGTGTTTATATGCTTACACTGATGAGGGCTGTTTCCCTTTCGGTGGCAATTTTCTGTTATTATAGGTTTAAAGCTAAAACAGGATAGCCTAATTCTACAATGCATGAAAAGGGCACATTTACATGATTCCTGTTCAAAATTAATTTTATTTGCTGAATTTATGAGGAGCTATCAACAAGACTGTGGAAGGAAGCCAGGTTGGGGACAGCACCTAATAGATTGTTTTTTTTAATATAGTGTTAATATCACACTTCTGCCTGTTCCAAGGTCTCTAAATAACAGTTGTTGCTATTACCCATTTCATGGTTATCAAATTACACATCTCAGAAGGATGGAAGGCTAAGTCTGCCTTGCCCAGATTCTGACTCATGATGACCTTTAAAATATGACAATTTAAGTGCCTAATGCAGCTTTCTAAGGGGTGTCTATGAATCAGAGCGCACCTTGAGAAGTAAATTGTGATGATAGAAGACTGGTCTCTGGGGAACTGGAATGCCCATAGCCCTGAAAAGCCAACATGCTGCTTAAGAGTCAGGCAAGGGCTTGACTCTAACAATTCCTTAAGGCTGGACAGAGTCAGTCACAAGCCAGGTGAACCTTCTTATAGGCTGGGAAAGAGTCAGACACATAGTGCGAGCCTATCTGACAGGAAAGCAGTTTTCGTCACTTACCTGGCAAACATTTGACAGTCCAGCGGGGCTAGGGTAATATCAGTCACGCACCAGGCAGACCTATGAAGGGCCAGCAGGCCTAGGGCAGTGTCCGTCATTTCAGCCACGCCTCTGAAAGGCCAGAAGCCCTGGGTCACCAATAGTTTTATGCCAGTTGCCCCTCTCAAAGGTCAGGTGGGCTGTAGCAGAGTCATTCACATGCCGGACATACCTCCGAAAGGACAGTGGGACTTAAGAAGAGTCAGTCATTCGTCAGATGCACTTCTGACGGTAAGGAAGTGTTGAGAAGGGTCAACCACATGTTAGTCACCTCCCTGACAGGCAGTGCTTAATTTGCAAAAGAAATTCAAATGCAAAGATCCCAAAGTTCTGGTTAGAAGCCTGCGGCCGGTGCCGTAAAATCCCAGTACGCCGAACAACAAGGCTGGGGAGTCTTGAATCCTCATCAGTCCTCTTTAACCCACTACCAGGCACTTCCTGTACCTTTATCTCACTGTTATCGGTCCCTTCTTTCTCCCTCTGCAACGGATTTTCTGTCTTTCCTTTCCTCCTGCTTTCCTCTTTGTGCGTTTGTGAGAAAAGAAAGTACCGGTCGCCAAAAATGACTGCCGGTGGGCCGTACCGGTTACCACTGGCTCACAATAAGCACTGCTGACAGCCTAGTAGGGCTGGACAGAGTCAGTCATTTGTGAAACGCACCTGTCACAGGGCAGTAGGAACACTCGAGCAGGGAGAGAAGGATAGCGCAGAATGATACACATGTCAGGCACACCTCTCAAACACAGGTAGGGCCGAGGTAGAGTCAGTCACATGTCAGGTGTGCTGTGCATCTCAGAAACTCCAGTATGGCTGTGAGAAATCTCATGAGCTCCCAAGCCGCTCCTCCTTCTCAGCTGGAGTGTCTTAACAAGCAATGGCATAGCCAATAGGTGTGACTTGTGTACAGCGCATGCGCAAAGAGGAGCACTTTCACATCTATTTGTTCACGTGCAAGACATTTACAGGTCGCTGTGTGCACCCGTAGACCAGCACAGTTTTAGACACTCGTATTCAGTCAACACCATGCCGGCACCCAGGCCCAGAGACAATGTGCAGAGAGGCCACACATGTACCCGCAGACATGCATACAAACAACACAGGTACACATGCGTGCACACCTCGTTGTTCAAGGGAAGCTTGCACTGCTTATTCCATTGTGGTACTTGTTCACGGTGTGCGAGGGAAATACACTGCTGTTTTCACTGCTGTATGTGTTTTATTTTTATAAAGGAAACCTGCACCCTTTATCCCCTCTGCTCCCCTTGCACACTACGCCCCTCTGCTCCTTGCATTCTGCCACTTTTTAGTGCCATGCTTTATAACTTTAAGATACTGAAAAGGTGCTCACCAGCATTCACTCACACACAACAATGGTACAGCGTTGGCAGCAAGAGTGTAAGCTTCCATAAATCAAATAAAAGTTACAGGACAGGAGGCAGCAACATATGCTTCTACACAGGGCTTTAAGTGGGATGAAAAAACTGGGGGGGTCTCTCAAAGGGGCGTGGCCAATGTAATTAAGGACGTGGCTTAAAACACATCAGCTAAAAATCTGTGTTTAGCATAGTGTGCTGCCCGACTTGTATTTTGCTGTTTCTGTCATTGCATCCTGATATATGATACAACAAGTAACATCATACCTTCAACAAGTCAGGACTATTGGCTTTGTCAATGGTTGTTAGTTGCATAAGATAAATAAGCAGCAACTATGACTAGTATATAATATTGAAAAAGCTTCCACTTAAAGCCCTGGTGTCACCACGACGATGTTGCTACTCCTGAGTTTCAAAGAGAAGGCAAATCCAGAGAGAAAATGACTCTCTTTAAAGGATTTCCCTTCCCCTACAACGCTCACTTGGCATGACGTCATGCCGTAACTTCTCCACTAGTGAGAAGTGAGCAGTGTGAGCATGCGCACATCGATGTGCCTGCTGTCACTGCAGTCCGGGAAAAAAAAGGACCGCCTTTGCCAGGGCACAAAACAGAGCCCGATAGTGACCCGTTTCGAGGCCCCCTTTAAAAAACTGGCGGTGCTCAGCACCGGTGAGACCTGGCCCGCTTAAAGCCCTGCTTCTACAGTTTACAGAAGAGCTACAACATGTGCAGAAGCAGTATGTGTACGACAGCAGTGCAAGGTTCCCTCAGAGTGGGGTATAAACTTTGTTTACTGCTACCCATGTGCTACCTCTTCAGGGTATTACATCTTTCAAACATATACCTTGACATAACTCTTAAATTACCAAGTCACTCTCTGAGTAGGCTTGTAGATAAATATATTTGTACAACATACAAGTAACTTTTAACGTATAACACTACTATATATATCCATTTAATAAAGTATGCATATTTCAACTACATATGTGCCTACTTAGTGAATTTATATGTACAGCAGCTGATTCTCCTGTATGTTGCATTGCAAATAAAAATGAAAACATGTTATGCATGCTATGCTTTTATTATAATACTATCAACATGCATAAAGTTGAAAAAAGAGTGAACGGTCCAGAGATCCTGATACTGGATATGAATCCCTAATGTGGTTGGAGGAACTTTTGCTCAAAGCTCTGGACCTTTACAGCCTTGAATGAACAGTTGAGGGAAAAGTTGTGAGCAGGTGTTCCTCCTTTTCAAGAGAAGTATTATTGTTAGGGGTAATTCCTTGTTCAAATAACACACATAATCCAAGTTGATTTGAGTGAAGGTAGTTCTTTTATTCACCACATTATTGTCATCCATTCACTCGTTTTGGTTTTTCGTAGAACAGTTTTTTTAGAAAAGTGAACAGCCGACACATGTTTCGCTCTATGTGGCTTATAAGGCCAGGGCTTTCTCAAGGCTAATCTTTACATTCGAACATCATAATATCAGCGATGAATTTGAACATTTTTCAAATTAGTGATAAGACATTGTGCTTAAAATCCAATACTTGGTAGTCATAAGAAGAGTAGTATCTCGTCGGGTCAGGACCCGACGAGATACTACTCTTCTTATGGCTACCAAGTATTGGATTTTAAGCACAATGTCTTATCACTAATTTGAAAAATGTTCAAATTCATCGCTGATATTATGATGTTAGAATGTAAAGATTAGCCTTGAGAAAGCCCTGGCCTTATAAGCCACATAGGCGAAACACGTGTCGGCTGTTCACTTTTCTAAAAACTGTTCTACTGAAAACCAAAAACGAGTGAATTGATCACAATAATGTGGTGAATAAAAAGAACTACCTTCACTCAAATCAACTTGGATTAATGTGTGTTATTTGAATAAGGAATTACCCCCTAACAATAATACTTCTCTTGAAAAGGAGGAACACCTGCTCAAAACTTTCCCTCAACTATCAACATGCATCACTGCATATACGTTGCCTCCATTGTGCACGCCTTTGAATGCAAACATCCATACAGAAAATAAATGGCAACTCTACTAGCCTTTCCAATGCCTCCCCTAGTTGCTAGTCTATGCCCTGAGATCTGTGCTGCATGCAGTTCTGATAATGAGTAAAGGGATGCCTGCAAGGGATTTTGTTGAGGATTCTTACTCTAGTATAAGATACATATAGTTGCTTTTATGTTCAACCCCAAGTGGTCTTGAACCTTTGAACAAATCTGTACTTATATAAAAGATATTAGAAACATATACAGTGAATGAGTGGATGAAAATTTCAAAAGCACGGGAGAATCTTTTTCCAAAAGTACAATTCTTTTTTAATATGGATAAAATTGAAAAGGGTACATTCAAATATAACAATACAACATGATTGAGGATGTGTGAAACTACGTACAAATCATGAGCACAATCATCTACTACACATAATAAAATAAGTGAGGAATCTGGAAATACAGAAAACATTCACTATTGTACAACAAATGTTACGGAAATAGATGAGAAAGTCGACGTTTCGGTCTGTTGTGGCAATTGTCCGTCAGACCATCTTCAGGACGTACAGTCGATTGTTTAAAAAGTCCCCTATATAAAAAATAATGCATAAAATAAAAAATTTTGTGAAAGTGGTCTACCATACCAGATTTGATCAAAGGAAAAGAAAGAGACATCCCTTGCAAAAGGATGAAAGAAAGGTATGGCCAGATAATAGCCAAATGGTGTATTTGTTCGTACCTTACCCCAAGTATGTAGGTAAGATGAAGAATAGATCAAATATTTTCGTGAATCTCAATTAAAAAGTATAGCGTGCTACAGTACCCGTCACCAAAAGAGCTCGATAATGATTGATTTAAAAAATCTTTTGCTTACTTAGCATCAGTCCGCTTTCCAATTAGGACCCATTAGTTGTGAAGACAATATACTGAATAGTTCTTTCGGATCTATTCGCTGTGAATAATATCCATATAATTGGCGGTTATTACACAAACATATTCTTAATCTGTGCGTTGAATCAATTCTCAAAAAACCTAATGAAAGGTTGATGATTTAATTCTTTATTTAATAAATGAGATACAGATCCATCTGTGACAACATCATATCTATCTAAGGACTCAATACTCAATTAAATGTCAGTTGTTTAGAAAAAAGAGTCACAGAAGACACATGAAATACACATGTCCAATTTAAAAAGCTCTTGGTTGTCTTATTATAGGTCACTGATATAAATCAGTATATGGTGTGAGTCACATATTCAAAATAATGTGTGACCGTCCCATTGGAAATACATGATTATCCTGGGATAATTGGATTAATGGCGAACTTTGTACTGGCTTTCTTCGTAGAACATTATTAAAATCTTGGTATGATGACACTTAACCCAAAGTATCACCTTTAATCAAAACCACCCATTATTCTCATAAATTAATGTGTGGAGATTGATCTTCGATGCAAAAATTAGCTAAGGATCACGCTGTTCACGAAAGTAGTGGACTTGCATCAGAGGTGGCTTACCTCAAAGAACACTGCTGCTTGCTATCCAATTTAAAGCAGGAAACGTTTGTCTGTACATACAGTTTATCTATCAACAAGGCAAAAGAGAAGCAGTTTGACCATATTTTGTAGTGCAGAAAAAACATCCATATCCCTCTCGCATTTCGGGATGTGCCACGATCCCATTTTTTAATGAATTGGGATTAATTTGTCAAAGCTTAGTACTACTTATTTAATCACCGTTGCTACATCAAATCACTATTGAAAGACAAGCCTAGCTATAGAGCCATGTCGTTCTGAATTAGCTCAAGATACGTAAACACGATTAAGTTATGCAGCAATGCAGTGAAACACTAAAAATGTCTCTAAAGAAAATACTTTATTTCAACTGTTGTTAATTGCAAATGAGTTCTATTTATTTTTCGCGATTGGCATAACACAATATAGCTCTTGTACCAGATTACAAATAAAGTTAATCAAAAGGCCTTTACCAAAGATAAAAACACCGTGTTTTAAAATCGAGCGCTTACCTACACATACGAGGTACAAATCTCTCCTCAAATAATGTGGAATGTCAGTAACTCGCTGTCAAGTCTAGGAGACCGACAGAGAAATGCTTAATCCTACTTGTCGTTCATGCTACAGAGTCAATGATTTAATCCCGTTAGTTCGCGCTTACTGAGTAGAAGTCAACCTGGCTCCGTGGAGTATCCTTGGAATCGCCGGGAAATTTTAAAGTTGCCGCGATCCCACGGTTTTTATTCCATCTGTGTCTATGGGACCCGTAAGTTCTAATCAACTGATTACTAACCCGGAAATGTATAACCACTGGGTTCTTCATAAGGAAAGGGGCGGCCATCTTTGAATGTCCTCGATCGAGAGACCAGAAGTAGTATTATCGAATTGAGAACCAATTCTCTGACACATAGACCTACACTAAATGGTGGTCTAAGCCAAAAAATCTGTATTAACTTCAAGAAACATTGATCATCTTAGTTGACGTTTATAAATAAGTCCGAAAAACAGACTCATAAGATTCCTATGTCAATAGGGTATAGCGCAAAGCATTATGCGAGTATGCTGGAACTGATGAACTCCTATTTGTCTTTATTCAAGAGTATTATAGAAGACACCGAATGTGTGAAAAGAGAAGAAATAAAGTTATTAATTGAAAAAACCACATAATTTCTGTATATTTATTGTACTTGTGATAGTACATTAAATTCTTCGTCAATGCATTGTACAATTTGCCATAATGTATCGCCATTGTTTCAAAGTAGACAAAATGTAGTGAACCACTTTGTATACCTTTGAATACTACAAATACATCCTAAGTACAAATTCTTGTGTCATAGCGCCAACATTTGATCTATTTGATAAGTTAGACAACACATAGTGACCCATAAAGTCCACCTTACAGTGTTGCATGTATCCTGATTCAAAAACAGGGATTATATGCAAGGCCGTTTACAATCTACAGCAGGAAGACGATTTTAAAATATAGCACAAAACATTACATGTGTAGATTTCTCATAAAGTGAAAACAAAAAGCATTCTATGATATCAACTGTCTATACAGATAATTCCAGTTCTAAGCATGTTATTGATCAGCTAATGCATGCAAGGGCATGCCATTCAGTTGCAGAATTTAAACCTAGTTTTATACTGTCAGTACGACAGATCCATCGATTCTCATTCAATGTCAAGATGCGATCTACATTAGCCTGTCTAATGGAAGGCCTTACTACTTCTATTACCCACCACACCATATCTTTTTCAGTGTGTTTGGCTTGACAGTAATGTTCGACTAAAGGTGCATTCTCGACCTTGCAACGAATCCTCGATTGATGTTGGAGGATGCGTTTTTTAATTATTTGTGTGGTTTTACCTATGTAATACAGGCCACAGGCACTGTATACAATAAACCACATTGTTTGTGTTACAATTCGAGAAGTACCTAATGATGGTTTTCTGTCCGTTCAATTAAAAGAATTTGATATTCTTGGTAGTGTTGCAAGCTGCGCAACTGTTGCATTTATAGTGTCCCACTACAGGAGTTAGTTGTCTCATGTTATCCACAACATGCACATCAGGTGCTTGATACGCATGAACCAAACGATCTTTCAAGTTCGGACCCCTTTTAAAAGAAAACAGTGGTTTCTCTGCTAGTTCTGGAAGGCCAGAGAGAAGTGTCCAATGTTTGTTCACTATTTTCTTGATACTGTTAGTTACTGTTCCAAACGTAGTCACACAGACCAGTTGAAGTTGAGTCGATTTGTTTTTGACTTCTAACAGCGCATCATGGTTGTTGTACCATGCGCGTTTCATGGAATTTTTAAGACGTTTGCCTGGATATCCATGAGCTCGCAGTTTCTCCTTAAGTTTTTTTGCCTCCAAAAAGTAATCTTCCCTTCTTGTGCAGTTCCTGCGTAAACGCAGGAACTGACCAAATGGAAGGCCATCCTTAAGCGCTTGTGGATGGTGACTGTTATATTTTAGCAGAGTGTTCCTAGCTGTAGGTTTAGTGTAGAGGGTGGTATAGAGGGAATTGTTGTCACCTACTCTAATTGTGATGTCTAAGAAATTTATACTGTTGTTATCAGATTCTAGTGAAAATTTCAAATTTGGATTTCTTAAATAATCCAATCATGGAATTGGGACAATAGATCTTTACTCCCTCTCCAGATAAAAAACACGTCGTCTATATACCTTAGCCAACATATAATGTTGGAAGTATATGGATTTAAGGCATTGTAGACAAACTTGTGTTCAAAGTCTGAGACATAGATATTTGCTATGTCAGGGGCATAAACAGCACCCATTGCAACTCCTTTTAGTTGTTGGTAAAATGGTTTCTCAAATAAAAAGAAATTTTCACACAAGGAAATCTTGATACATTCAGTAATGAATTCAGTTGGGACATTATGTGGTTTGGGCCGGCTTTCCAGTAGTTGTTCAATGATATCTAAGGCCTCCGTTTGCGGAATGTTTGTGTACAGACTTTCAATGTCCATAGACACCAACAGTTCGCAAGTGGGATCAAAGAAATGATTTTCTACCACATTGATGACTGCTGTGGTGTCTCTGATGTATGTTGATGCCTCAGTAGCAAAAGGACGGATAAAAAAGTCCGCATACTGGGCCAATAGTTTGAGAATGGAATTGCACCCCGACACAATCGGTCTTCCGGGTGGTGCTGTGGCATTCTTATGTATCTCTGGTAAGATATATATTGCTGGTACTGTTGGCGATTTATTTATTAGAAATGACGCCTCCTTTTCACTAAGCCAACCACCATCAAGTCCCTGGCGACTCAAGATGGAGATGGTCTTAACCAGGCGACTTGTGGGATTGCCTGTAAGCTTTTTATAGTGAGTCTCTACAGACAGTTGTTTTAATAATTCTGTTCTGTAAGCTTCTTCTTCCCAAAGTACAATCCCTCCCCCCTTATCTGCTGGCTTTATGATGACCCCAGGCAAGGTTTGGAGGTGTTGGAGTGATTTTTGTTCATCTTTTGTGAGGTTGTATTTAATAAAAGGTGTTTTCTTGAACAGATTTTCAATTTTAGTGATCATGGCGTTTTCAAAAGTAATGATCTCTTTAGCAACCATTGCATTGGTTGGAAAAAATGTTGAGCGGTTGGGTAGACCAGTGGTATCTACCTCACTGATGGTCATATTGTGGGTAAAAATGTTTTTAAGTCTTATAGAGCGAAAAAACTTGTATAATTCCAATTTTGTTTGAAAGAGATCACTCTTATTAGTCTGTGCAAAGGATAAGCCTGCTGAGAGAATTGCTATCTCTGATTCTGATAGTACATGTTGTGAGCGGTTAAAAATTGGAATGGTTTGTTGTGAATTCACCATTCGTAATATTGGTTCCTGGTCTGCCTGAACCCTGGTGTATACTGGTTCCGGAACCATCCTCTCTTCCCTGCTCGTTGTCTCTGAGGTTGGCCTGATCCTCTCCTGGCCTAAAAAAGCCTGTCTGGATGTGGATGGTTGTTGTTCGTGATGTTGCCGATACGTATTTTCGGAGGCTTGGTCACTGTCGGTATCGGAATTTGTATCCGAGAAAGTAGCCCTTTTGCGTTGAAATTGGTTCGGGCCTTGAGGCAGATAAAAATCCTTATGGAGGTAGGGGTACGTTCTTTCTTTGCTATACCTCTTAATATCCTTGTGTAGCTTATCTGTTTTCTTATGGGAATTGAATTCCTCAAATTCTTTGATTGTAAGTGCAACTTTGTCTAATAATAATTTCGAATTAGTAATACTTGAATCTGAACTGATCTTCTTTTCAAGATTTTCAATCTCTTTAGAGAGAATTTTGATGTATTTAAGAGCCGTTTCTATGCTCAGCACCATCCAGGTGCGTGAGCACTTGTTTGCTGAATAGCTAAAGCCTACTTTAAAATCCTCATCCTCAGTGAAGATAATAGGTATGTTTCTAATTTGTAGACCTGTAGGAATAATATTTGCATTTAAACAATCGGTGCGGAACTTGGCATGTAACTCAGTCCTCACTAATTTCTTTTTCAATCTCTCAAGTTGATTTAAGTCAGACTCATATGGGAGTTGAATAGCTGGACCCTTATTTCCTAATAAGGATGGTCCTGCTGCAATCTTTAAGATATATTCATCCGTATAGGTTAACGTCTCAGCTTCAGACATAGATGTAAAGTAATAGGTCTGAAGCACAAAGTCAACCTAGTGCCTCTTCACAAAACCACTTAATACAAAGTGACCCACAGCAGACAGTTGTCTGCGCAAAATACAGTATAAGGAAGTGGGGGACCCAATATACCCTTGGAGGCTTGGGCAATCTATATGATAATGAGTAAAGGGATGCCTGCAAGGGATTTTGTTGAGTATTCTTACTCTAGTATAAGATACATATAGTTGCTTTTATGTTCAACCCCAAGTGGTCTTGAACCTTTGAACAAATCTGTACTCATATAAAGATACTAGAGACATATACAGTGAATGAGTGGATGAAAATTTCAAAAGCACGGGAGAATCTTTTCCAAAAGTACAAACATTTTTTTTTTAATATGGATAAAATTGAAAAGGGTACATTCAAATATAACAAT
The DNA here is from genome assembly GCA_963921515.1 of Calotriton arnoldi. NCBI lineage: Eukaryota > Metazoa > Chordata > Amphibia > Caudata > Salamandridae > Calotriton > Calotriton arnoldi. The sequence goes on along the minus strand of CAWUFW010009319.1, from coordinate 644,762 downwards.
ACAACATGATTGAGGATGTGTGAAACTACCTACAAATCATGAGCACAACCATCTACTCCACATAATAAGATAAGTGAGGAATCTGGAAATACAGAAAACATTCACTATTGTACAACAAATGTTACGGAAATAGATGAGAAAGTCGACGTTTCCGTCTGTTGTGGCAATTGTCCGTCAGACCATCTTCAGGACGTAGTCGATTGTTTAAAAAGTCCCCTATATAAAAATAATGCATAAAATTACATTTTTTGTGAAAGTGGTCTACCATACCAGATTTGATCAAAGGAAAAGAAAGAGACATCCCGTGCAAAAGGATGAAAGAAAGGTATGGCCAGATAATAGCCAAATGGTGTATTTGTTCGTACCTTACCCCAAGTATGTAGGTAAGATGAAGAATAGATCAAATATTTTCGTGAATCTCAATTAAAAAGTATAGCGTGATACAGTACCCGTCACCAAAAGAACTCGATAATGATTGATTTAAAAAATCTTTTGCTTACTTAGCATCAGTCCGCTTTCCAATTAGGACCCATTAGTTGTGAAGACAATATACTGGATAGTTCTTTCGGATCTATTCGCTGTGAATAATATCCATATAATTAGCGGTTATTACACAAACATATTCTTAATCTGTGCGTTGAATCAATTCTCAAAAAACCTAATGAAAGGTCGATGATTTAATTCTTTATTTAATAAATGAGATACAGATCCATCTGTGACAACATCATATCTATCTAAGGACTCAATACTCAATTAAATGTCAGTTGTTTAGAAAAAGAGTCGCAGAAGACACATGAAATACACATGTCCAATTTAAAAAGCTCTTGGTTGTCTTATTATAGGTCACTGATATAAATCAGTATATGGTGTGAGTCACATATTCAAAATAATTTGTGACCGTCCCATTGGAAATACATGACTATCCTGGGATAATTGGATTAATGGCGAATTTTGTACTGGCTATCTTCGTAGAACATTATTAAAATCTTGGTATGATGACACTTAACCCAAAGTATCACCTTTAATCAAAACCACCCATTATTCTCATATATTAATGTGTGGAGATTGATCTTCGATGCAAAAATTAGCTAAGGATCACGCTGTTCACGAAAGTAGTGGACTTGCATCAGAGGTGGCTTACCTCAAAGAACACTGCTGCTTGCTATCCAATTTAAACAGGAAACGTTTGTCTGTACATCCAGTTTATCTATCAACAAGGCAAAAGAAAAGCAGTTTGACCATATTTTGTAGTGCAGAAAAAACATCCATATCCCTCGCGCATTTCGGGATGTGCCACGATCCCATTTTTTAATGAATTGGGATTAATTTGTCAAAGCCTAGTACTACTTATTTAATCACCGTTGCTACATCAAATCACTATTGAAAGACAAGCCTAGCTATAGAGCCATGTCGTTCTAAATTAGCTCAAGATACGTAAACACGATTAAGTTATGCAGCAATGCAGTGAAACACTAAAAAATGTCTCTAAAGAAAATACTTTATTTCAACTGTTGTTAATTGCAAATGAGTTCTATTTATTTTTCGCGATTGGCATAACACAATATAGCTCTTGTACCAGATTACAAATAAAGTTAATCAAAAGGCCTTTACCAAAGATAAAAACACCGTGTTTTAAAATCGAGTGCTTACCTACACATACGAGGTACAAATCTCTCCTCAAATAATGTGGAATGTCAGTAACTCGCTGTCAAGTCTAGGAGACAGACAGAGAAATGCTTAATCCTACTTGTCGTTTATGCTACAGAGTCAATGATTTAATCCCGTTAGTTTACGCTTACCGAGTAGAAGTCAACCTGGCTCCGTGGAGTATCCTTGGAATCGCCGGGAAATTTTAAAGTTGCCGCGATCCCACGGTTTTTATTCCATCTGTGTCTATGGGACCCGTAAGTTCTAATCAACTGATTACTAACCCGGAAATGTATAACCACTGGGTTCTTCATAAGGAAAGGGGCGGCCATCTTTGAATGTCCTCGATCGAGAGACCAGAAGTAGTATTATCGAATTGAGAACCAATTCTCTGACACATAGACCTACACTAAATGGTGGTCTAAGCCAAAAAATCTGTATTAACTTCAAGAAACATTGATCATCTTAGTTGACGTTTATAAATAAGTCCGAAAAACAGACTCATAAGATTCCTATGTCAATAGGGTATAGCGCAAAGCATTATGCGAGTATGCTGGAACTGATGAACTCCTATTTGTATTTATTCAAGAGCATTATAGAAGACACCGAATGTGTGAAAAGAGAAGAAATAAAGTTATTAATTGAAAACCCCACATAATTTCTGTATATTTATTGTACTTGTGATAGTACATTAAATTCTTCGTCAATGCATTGTACAATTTGCCATAATGTATCGCCATTGTTTCAAGGTAGACAAAATGTAGTGAACCACTTTGTATACCTTTGAATACTACAAATACATCCTAAGTACAAATTCTTGTGTCATAGCGCCAACATTTGATCTATTTGATAAGTTAGACAAAACATAGTGACCCATAAAGTCCACCTTACAGTGTTGCATGTATCCTGATTCAAAAACAGGGATTATATGCAAGGCCGTTTACAATCTACAGCAGGAAGACGATTTTAAAATATAGCACAAAACATTACATGTGTAGATTTCTCATAGAGTGAAAACAAAATGAATTCTATGATATCAACTGTCTATACAGATAATTCCAGTTCTAAGCATGTTATTGATCAGCTAATGCATGCAAGGGCATGCCATTCAGTTGCTGAATTTAAACCTAGTTTGATACTGTCATTACGACAGATCCATCGATTCTCATTCAATGTCAAGATGCGATCTACATTAGCCTGTCTAATGGAAGGCCTTACTACTTCTATTACCCACCACACCATATCTTTTTCAGTGTGTTTGGCTTGACAGTAATGTTCGACTAAAGGTGCATTCTCGACCTTGCAACGAATCCTCGATTGATGTTGGAGGATGCGTTTTTTAATTATTTGTGTGGTTTTACCTATGTAATACAGGCCATAGGGCCACTGTAATCAGTAAACCACATTGTTTATGTTACAATTCGAGAAGTACCTAATGATGGTTTTCTGTCCGTTCAATTCAAAGAATTTGATATTCTTGGTAGTGTTGCAAGCTGCGCAACTGTTGCATTTATAGTGTCCCACTACAGGAGTTAGTTGTCTCATGTTATCCACAACATGCACATCAGGTGCTTGATACGCATGAACCAAACGAGCTTTCAAGTTCGGACCCCTTTTAAAAGAAAACAGTGGTTTCTCTGCTAGTTCTGGAAGGCCAGAGAGAAGTGTCCAATGTTTGTTCACTATTTTCTTGATACTGTTAGTTGCTGTTCCAAACGTAGTCACACAGACCAGTTGAGGTTGAGTCGATTTGTTTTTCACTTCTAACAGCGCATCGTGGTTGTTGTACCATGCGCGTTTCATGGAATTTTTAAGAAGTTTGCCTGGATATCCACGAGCTCGCAGTTTCTCCTTAAGTTTTTTTGCCTCCAAAAAGTAATCTTCCCTTCTTGTGCAGTGAACCGACCAAATGGAAGGCCATCCTTAAGCGCTTGTGGATGGTGACTGTTATATTTTAGCAGAGTGTTCCTAGCTGTAGGTTTAGTGTAGAGGGTGGTATAGAGGGAATTGTTGTCACCTACTCTAATTGTGATGTCTAAGAAATTTATACTGTTGTTATCAGATTCTAGTGAAAATTTCAAATTTGGATTTCTTAAATAATCCAATCATGGAATTGGGACAATAGATCTTTACTCCATCTCCAGATAAAAAACACGTCATCTATATACCTTAGCCAACATATAATGTTGGAAGTATATGGATTTAAGGCATTGTAGACAAACTTGTGTTCAAAGTCTGAGACATAGATATTTGCTATGTCAGGGTCATAAACAGGCCCCATTGCAACTCCTTTTAGTTGTTGGTAAAATGTTTTCTCAAATAAAAAGAAATTTTCACACAAGGAAATCTTGATACATTCAGTAATGAATTCAGTTGGGACATTATGTGGTTTGGGCCGGCTTTCCAGTAGTTGTTCAATGATATCTAAGGCCTCGGTTTGCGGAATGTTCGTGTACAGACTTTCAATGTCCATAGACACCAACAGTTCGCAAGTGGGATCAAAGAAATGATTTTCTACCACATTGATGACTGCTGTGGTGTCTCTGATGTATGTTGATGCCTCAGTAGCAAAAGGACGGATAATAAAGTCCGCATACTGGGCCAATGGTTTGAGAATGGAATTGCACCCCGACACAATTGGTCTTCCGGGTGGTGCTGTGGCATTCTTATGTATCTTCGGTAAGATATATATTACTGGTACTGTTGGCGATTTATTTATTAGAAATGACGCCTCCTTTTCACTAAGCCAACCACCATCAAGTCCCTGGCGACTCAAGATGGAGATGGTCTTAACCAGGCGACTTGTGGGATTGCCTGTAAGCTTTTTATAGTGAGTCTCTACAGACAGTTGTTTTAATAATTCTGTTCTGTAAGCTTCTTCTTCCCAAAGTACAATCCCTCCCCCCTTATCTGCTGGCTTTATGATGACCCCAGGCAGGGTTTGGAGGTGTTGGAGTGATTTTTGTTCATCTTTTGTGAGGTTGTATTTAATAAAAGGTGTTTTCTTGAACAGATTTTCAATTTCAGTGATCATGGCGTTTTCAAAAGTAATGATCTCTTTAGCAACCATTGCATTGGTTGGAAAAAATGTTGAGCGGTTGCGTAGACCAGTGGTATCTACCTCACTGATGGTCATATTGTGGGCAAAAAAGTTTTTAAGTCTTACAGAGCGAAAAAATGTGTATAATTCCAATTTTGTTTGAAAGAGATCACTCTTATTAGTCGATACAAAGGATAAGCCTGCTGAGAGAATTGCTATCTCTGATTCTGATAGTACATGTTGTGAGAGGTTAAAAATTGGAATGGTTTGTTGTGAATTCACCATTCGTAATATTGGTTCCTGGTCTGCCTGAACCCTGGTGTATACTGGTTCCGGAACCATTCTCTCTTCCCTGCTCGTTGTCTCCGAGGTTGGCCTGATCCTCTCCTGGCCTAAAAAAGCCTGTCTGGATGTGGATGGTTGTTGTTTGTGATGTTGCCGATACGTATTTTCGGAGGCTTGGTCACTGTCGGTATCGGAATTTGTATCCGAGAAAGTAGCCCTTTTGCGTTGAAATTGGTTCGGGCCTTAAGGCAGATAAAAATCCTTTTGGAGGTAGGGGTACGTTCTTTCTTTGCTATACCTTTTAATATCCTTGTGTAGCTTATCTGTTTTCTTATGGGAATTGAATTCCTCAAATTATTTGATTGTAAGTGCAACTTTGTCTAATAATAATTTCGAATTAATAATACTTGAATCTGAACTGATCTTCTGTAATGATTGTCAATCTCTTTAGAGAGAATTTTGATGTGTTTAAGAGCCGTTTCTATGCTCAGCACCATCCAGGTGCGTGAGCACTTGTTTGTTGAATAGCTAAAGCCTACTTTGAAATCCTCATCCTCAGTGAAGATAATAGGTATGTTTCTAATTTGTAGACCTGTAGGAATAATATTTGCATTTAAACAATCAGTGAGGAACTTGGCATGTAACTCAGTCCTCACTAATTTCTTTTTCAATCTCTCAAGTTGATTTAAGTCAGACTCATATGGGAGTTGAATAGCTGGACCCTTATTTCCTAATAAGGATGATCGTGCTGCAATCTTTAAGATATATTCATCCGTATAGGATAACGTCTCAGCTTCAGACATAGATGTAAAGTTATAGGTCTGAAGCACAAAGTCAACCTAGAGCCTCTGCTCTTTTTCACAAAACCACTTAATACAAAGTGACCCTCAGCAGACAGTTGTCTGCGCAAAATACAGTATAAGGAAGTGGGGGACCCAATATACCCTCGGAGGCTTGGGCAATCTATATGATAATGAGTAAAGGGATGCCTGCAAGGGATTTTGTTGAGGATTCTTACTCTAGTATAAGATACATATAGTTGCTTTTATGTTCAACCCCAAGTGGTCTTGAACCTTTGAACAAATCTGTACTTATATAAAGATATTAGAGACATATACAGTGAATGAGTGGATGAAAATTTCAAAAGCACGGGAGAATCTTTTTCCCAAAGTACAATTTTTTTTTTTAATATGGATAAAATTGAAAAGGGTACATTCAAATATAACAATACAACATGATTGAGGATGTGTGAAACTACCTACAAATCATGAGCACAATCATCTACTCCACATAATAAGATAAGTGAGGAATCTGGAAATACAGAAAACATTCACTATTGTACAACAAATGTTACGGAAATAGATGAGAAAGTCGACGTTTCCGTCTGTTGTGGCAATTGTCCGTCAGACCATCTTCAGGACGTACAGTCGATTGTTTAAAAGTCCCCTATATAAAAATAATGCATAAAATTACATTTTTTGTGAAAGTGGTCTACCATACCAGATTTGATCAAAGGAAAAGAAAGAGACATCCCGTGCAAAAGGATGAAAGAAAGGTATGGCCAGATAATAGCCAAATGGTGTATTTGTTCGTACCTTACCCCAAGTATGTAGGTAAGATGAAGAATAGATCAAATATTTTCGTGAATCTCAATTAAAAAGTATAGAGTGATACAGTACCCGTCATCAAAAGAACTCGATAATGATTGATTTAAAAAATCTTTTGCTTACTTCGCATCAGTCCGCTTTCCAATTAGGACCCATTAGTTGTGAAGACAATATACTGAATAGTTCTTTCGGATCTATTCGCTGTGAATAATATCCATATAATTAGCGGTTATTACACAAACATATTCTTAATCTGTGCGTTGAATCAATTCTCAAAAAACCTAATGAAAGGTCGATGATTTAATTCTTTATTTAATAAATGAGATACAGATCCATCTGTGACAACATCATATCTATCTAAGGACTCAAAACTCAATTAAATGTCAGTTGTTTAGAAAAAAGAGTCACAGAAGACACATGAAATACACATGTCCAATTTAAAAGCTCTTGGTTGTCTTATTATAGGTCACTGATATAAATCAGTATATGGTGTGTCTCACATATTCAAAATAATGTGTGACCGTCCCATTGGAAATACATGACTATCCTAGGATAATTGGATTAATGGCGAACTTTGTACTGGCTATCTTCGTAGAACATTATTAAAATCTTGGTATGATGACACTTAACCCAAAGTATCACCTTTAATCAAAACCACCCATTATTCTCATATATTAATGTGTGGAGATTGATCTTCGATGCAAAAATTAGCTAAGGATCACGCTGTTCACGAAAGTAGTGGACTTGCATCAGAGGTGGCTTACCTCAAAGAACACTGCTGCTTGCTATCAAATTTAAAGCAGGAAACGTTTGTCTGTACATACAGTTTATCTATCAACAAGGCAAAAGAGAAGCAGTTTGACCATATTTTGTAGTGCAGAAAAAACATCCATATGCCTCGCGCATTTCGGGATGTGCCACGATCCCATTTTTTAATGAATTGGGATTAATTTGTCAAAGCCTAGTACTACTTATTTAATCACTGTTGCTACATCAAATCACAATTGAAAGACAAGCCTAGCTATAGAGCCATGTCGTTCTAAATTAGGTTACGGCATGCAGTTCTGGGCTTTAGACCCCTTCAGGCTGACCTAGTGAGCCTAATGTGGATGGCCTCCCCTGGACTTGAGCCAATGTGGCTTCCAATCCCATTTTATGAGTCAGATGGAGAGGAATTTCCTCATGGAATTCCGCTGTGTCTGGTTTCAAGTGGGTCGGTTTTTACACTCCTGGTTTTTCTGGGAGTGGCGGAACCAGATCCGATTTTACCATTCAGTAATCCCAGACAGTAAAATCGCATGAGGCTTTGCCAGCTGCAGGAGCGAGGCCTTAATCCTTGTTTTTTTCTGGTGAAGGGAGCATGCAATATTCCCCATTCAAGAAAACACCTTCTCCTACCTTCCTCCCTTTTTCCCACCACTGCCCTCCCTCAACCCACACCCACAGGCCCGTCCATACATTTAGCCCCTGCAAGAAATGGTAAATGAATGTGTTTAACTACATTGTTTGGGGAATTATGTGTGGTTTTACAACTGGAAAAATCAGTCTCACATGCAGTGGCGGCTGTTAGGGAACGGTGACACGTGTGGGGTGGAGGGGTACGAATTTTTTTTAATAAAAAACAAAACAAAACTTACCTGGTGGTCGCCGTCACCGTCTCCGGCCACTGCCTCTTCTCCAGCAGGAACCAGGACACACACAGCCTCTCAGAATTTCCTGACCAATCATAATGCTGCCTTACAGCAGCTTTGTGATTGGTCTGAGTGCCATGGTTCGGTGCTCAGAGAGGGACTGGGAGGCTGGGCATGTTCTTCACCCAGGCTGTACAACACAGTCTGTAGAGAACATGCAAAAAGTGCATGACGGTTTGGCCGGCAGGCCAAACCATCATGCCCACTTAAGGTACAGGCACCACTCCTCCCCCAGCCTCGACATCAGAGGAGGCCGATCCGCCCCACCCTAACAACCTGGCTGCACTGCAGTGCAACTGCAATACTAAAAATAAAATGATATTAACTGTTGTTCCATTATTATCATTTTATTTTTCCTTCTTTGCATTGCTTTAAAGCTATGGGGCGACCCTCCTCCGCCTTAGCGGAGTAGCCGCCCCTGCAGGTAATTCCCTTTCCATAGGGTTTAACCTGTAATTGCTTGGTACTGGGTAGGATGTACTGCTCAGTAATAGTAAAATCCCACGTGATTTTACAGTGCCCCTAGTATCATGCGTCTCAGAATGATGAAGTTGGAAAGTTTTAAGAGAACAATTCACTGTGACTTTAGGATTCCTTATGCTGAATACTTCTTGTATGTTGCACTATACTGATGAACTGGATCTTGGCACTATTTTGTGCCATGTAAGCAGCTGTCAACAAGTGCCACATCATGGATTTAGTCCACGTTTACGTCCGTTAAAAATAAGTACTAAGCAGCAATAATATTTATTTTTCCTATCACTTATGTCATGATGAATGTCAGAACGCCAGCTGTTCAGTCTCTCAGGGTATAAACTAAGTGATAACAAAATGGCATATAAGGCCACCACAAGCTCTCTGTGGTGCTGAACCAGGAGGAAAAGAAAACAGGTAAAAAACGTAATTAGATAGTGTTGAGTCCTAATTTTCTAATTTCTGAGTAAACGTTTTCAATCATTATTAAAATTGCTTTTTAAGCAATGGGGATTTGCACTAAACTAAAATTTGTACCGCAAGAAAGGAATGAATTATTCAACATTGCTTATTTGGTAAATTTATAAACAGATTTCAACTATACAATTGTGAAGGGTCACAGCTCGGTAGTTGTGAAAAATGTTTCATTGTATCATAAAAATATAATTATGTGATATATTTGTGTAATATAAAAACTATGCATGTATGGTATACAAATTATAAATTCAACTTCTCACTTATAGATTTTCAGTGTTTCATTGCATTGAATAGCATTACGGAAAGATTGTTGTAAATCATCACAGTGCGGGAGCAGTACAATATGACTAAATAGCATACATACATACATACAATAATGGTTAAAGCTACAGCCCCAATTTCAATTTCAAAATGTGTCTAAACTATCGTTAGTAGTCCCTTTGATTAATTCCGCTTCTTGTATTGGCCTTTCCTCAGTGGTCCACCATCTTCTGGAGGTGGGAAATGTTCGGAGATTTATTAAATTAAGAGTCTTTGGTTTATCTGGCAAGGAAATTCTGCTTCTTCCTTCTCAAAAGAGCGTGTCGACACGTTTCACCCATGATAACCTGCGTTGGCTAGTGTCTTACTCTAGACCAGGGGTATTCAAACTGTGGGGCGCGACCCCCATGGGGGCCGTGGAGTGATAGAAAGGGGGTCGCGCATTCCCGGTCACACTTCTGCCCAGGCCCATAGGACTACAAGGGCTTCAGCCCCCCTCCTCCCTAGTCCTGTGTCTCAGCCCGGGCTGCTGCAGTGCAGCTCGAGCTGCTGTGGGCTCGGCTGGGCAGTGTCTGGAGTCTTATCTCCGGCACGCCCGAGTTTTTCACAGGTCTTTAAAGAGCATTTGCATATTTACATACCTTTTGTAAACTGGTTACCGAGGCTTAGTTTTTTTTCTAGTTCCAGTACCCCCTGGGCCCCCACTCTGCCTATTCCTTACATTTGTATTTTACATTTACTGGGGTAGTGTGAGAATGCATTTCATGAAAAGGAATATAAAGTAGGGTTGCCAAAAGAAAAATGCCAGCCCTGTGTTGTTTAAAGAGCCTGCAAAGACCTCCTCTTGACACTAAATAGAGTTATAAATAAAAAAATATGTATTCATTTGTTATGTGACTTTTCTGTCTTTGTTCCCTTTAATTATCAGTAATGGATCATTGAGGCAGCCCTAGAACACAATTAAAGTGCTTTCTATTTATATTTGCTGTTCTAAGTATGCACAGATAAGTGCTGAAAATACGGCTTTAGGTGACTGCTTATTTTTGTACCGTCTGGGACATCAAAATAATTAGCTGGCAACCCTAATCATAGGACTGGGTGAGGGACAGCAGTGATAGGGGAAGAGAGGGAGTACTGCGGTGGGTGCCGAGCAGTGATTAATTTGTAATAAAACATGTACCAGGGCCCTCACCAGTAGGCCACTGCAACTTTAACCACCCACCCATTGCCTTGCCTGTGCGGCCAATGACAATACCTATGCAACTACCAACCATAACACTTGTACAAGTGTGACTATTCAGACTATTTCAAGCCCCCAAAGCTATAAGAATGGCATGGATGTCAGGAGTTTATCGTTTTTAATGTATATTGAATTAATAAACAGCTGTTCTGCTCATCTCTAAATTACTCAGACAGAGCCACCATGTGACAGACTGTCATAGTGCCAGTGTGCACAATTAGGTGCCAGTGCGGAGCACCGGAAACCACCAGCTCAAATTAAGCACTGGTGCTGAAGTAACAGGGGAGAGGGACGTTGGTTCAAGAAGGTGTGGAAGAACAAAGGGGAGATGTTAAAGATGAATGGGGGGACTGGACAGGTGTAAGATACAAACAGACAAAAATTTGAATGGAGAGACTTGAGGTGAATGAGAAGGGCTGAGGGGCACAGGAGGTGACGGGCCAGAGAGGCCATGAGATAAATGCGAGAGACTGTTAGAGATGAGGGCAGTGAAAAGACAGAATGGCAGAAGGTGATAAAAGGTGAAGTGAGAGGTTGAATGGGGAGAGTTCAGAAATTGTAAAAAGGGGTGAAAGAAATGGCCTGCAAAGTGAGAGAGGGATCCGGGATTAGGAGAGGAGAGAGGGATGGAAGGGAGGGGGTGAGAGGAAAGCGGCATGGGTAAACTGCTGAGCTCTGCACAAGACCACCAGGGTTTAAAGGGACCCCTGCTGCTCCCGGCCAGGGCTAGGTGAGCTTCTAATGTGGCAGCACATATTCCTGCAGAGTGGAAGGCCCATCACAAAGGTTAACTAGACATCTTTCTGATGTTAATTGCTGTATTTTGGTTATAAACTGGTACTGATGGGGTGAAATCTTTCCTCAGTGTTACTGTGTGTAAACAATGTCAAAATAATGAAGCAATGATATCCCAAAATACGCGGCATCACATAACATTATTTACATTTTCTTCCCACACAATTTGGTCAAGCCTTTCGCGTAATTTGGTCCTCACCTGCCGCATAATTCCAGTAGCCCTGCCTACAGGTTTAGGAATTTTTGTCAGGAGGGGGTCCTTACGCCTGAAAATGTTGACAGGGGGGTATCGGCATCCTAAAGTTTGAAGACCTCTGCTCTAGACTAAGGGGCTGCGGTCTTTTATCACAGTTGTCTTATTGATTTCCCAAAATGTCTAGTTTCTTTCTAATAGCTACCCCTGGTGGCTCCTTTACTTGAATGTGGCATTTACTCACCGTAGTGCTGTCAATATCTATTTGTTCTGATTTGAGTCATGTTTAGAAGTTCCAAGCCACTGTTTGTTGCTGCTATCCTCCTTTCTCCTGCGGTCTAAAGACAAAAAGAATCTTAACTCCTTAGTAGACGTATTAATTCATAACAACAATGGATATTTTTATGGCAATTTGAATCACTAATTATGATTTTTACCATGAGAAGGGAATGAACTGTAACAGTCTACAGTAGACCATTTGTCTAAAATGTGTAGGGGCTTCAATTTATCTCAGCCTTTAAAAAAATGTAGAGCCTGTGGAGCAGATGATGCATTTTAGTGAATCAACACAAGTATTATATATAAACATTACTGATTTTTTTATGTGTGGGTGCTCTGAAGCCAGCACTCTGACTGATTGCGATTTGCTGCCTCCCCTAAGTCTCTGGAGACTGAGGGAAGTGCCAGAAAGTAGCTGTCACTCCTGTGCCATCAGCTGCCATCTGCTCTGTCCCTGTAAGAGCTGAGAGCATGATTTCAGGTTGGGGGAGGGAATAATTAGTGGATGATAGGAAGCCAGGTACTTCTTTGTATTGGGTTAAAGGTTGAGCAGAGGGATACCACCTGGGTAAACAGTGAGGGTCACTAGAAGCCATATATTTGTATTTTTGTTTTGCGAGAGGATTAAGGCAAAGTATTGCAAATGGTGAATTGAAGGATGGCAGCATACCAGATATTGTTTTGGTGGGAAAGAGTGGGTAAATTGAATTGTCAATGGTGCATGCAGTAGGTGGCAGGATGCCAGGTATTTCTTAAGAGGGGTAGGAGAGGGCTCTTTCTTCTGAGATTAGTGGTAAGTGTGGTAGGGCTTACTTACTTTAAAGGGGGCTGGGGTATGTATGGCCATTTTGTGCATTGTTGTTTTCTGCCTTTCCTGAACTACTGCTTTGGGTAGGGGAAGAAGATTGGAGGTCATATACAACATAATGTTGTAGATGGACAGTTGTCAATAACATGGAGTTTTCCAGCTCAGGGTTCCAGGTAACATCATAGGGAACGTAAGCTGCACTCTTGTAAGCTGCCACTTGTAACTGACCTATGGAAAACAGCTCTGTTATTTGCAGCTACACATCTATAATTGTATAGATGTGTACATTTTTGGGATCGTGCAGTTCTGTGATAAAAAAACAGCTATTTAGTTAGAAGAAATTGGGTTACTGGTTAAGGTGGGCGAAGCCCTACTCAAGCAGCAACCACAATCATTGTCAGGGTGAAGTCACAAGCAAGCCCCAAATTAACCTATTCTCAGCTCTCCGGTAGCTTGGCACAGAGCAATTAGGCTTAACTTAGAGGCAATGTGTAAAGTATTTATGCAGCACTTCATACAACAATGAAGTGAAAACACAACTCCAGAAAAATTCCACACCAATTTAGAAAAATAGAGTAAACTGCAATTAATCATTTGACACCAAAATAACAAAGGTCTAATTAGTAGAAACCGCGATATGTAATTTCAAAGATTTAAGTGAAAATAGCATCAAAAAGCACAAAGCACCACTCGCGGCTATCTGGTCGTGCGAGTTGTAGTGAAAGTATAGGCCAACCGCGATGGAGCACGGGCCAGATACAGGGATTAAGTTAGTCCCGCTGAAAGAGTTACCTTCAAAGTTCTGTGCAATGAGTTACATTTGAAGAGGAAGGAGCCACGAGGAACAGTGAGATCATCGCAATGGTCGTGATTGTAGCTCGAAGAGCAGACTGGGCGTCACGGATGGTCGTTGCTGTAGCGCGAAGTTCCTGTTGGAGTTGCAGACGGTCCTTGCTGGAGCTTCATGTTGGTGGTCCCCATGAGCTATTGATGTTGTAGTGTGAAGTGCAGATATTGCGCTACCAGGCCCCATTGGTGGTCACTATAGCACGATGATTCGGGTTTGCTGGAACTTCGCATTAGCAGGCGGCGTGGGTGGCAAGATCACCCAATCGCGAACATCCCAAAAACTTCAGGGGATCTCAACTGAGGTGACACAAAGGGTCTAGGACTTGAGAGGTCAGGAACTCATTCCAACAGAGGCCAGCAAGGCTCAGGCAGGTCGAGGCAGCAGGTCAGCTGGGCAGTTCCAAGGAGCATCTGGAGCTTGTTATGTCCCTGTAGCTCAGAACAGGAGGTCGCTGAATGACCTTTGGAGTCACTTCAGCCTTCCAATCTTCCTTGCTTCATAGCAAACAGGGTAGCAGAGCAGCAGAGTGACAGTCCTTCTGGCAGAAAAGCAGCACTGCGGTTCTTCTTTTGTCGTATCCACAGGTCCAGAGGTGTACTGAAGAGTTGGTGTCTGAAGTCCAATATTTATACCTAGTGCCTTCTTTGAAGTGGGAGAAACTTCTAGAGGATTCCCTTTGAAGTGCTGATGTTTCCTGACTCCCCTGCCCTGACTCAAGACTAAGTCCAGGGAGTATGTAATCCTGTATTCTGGTGTAAGTGGGGCTGTGCCTAACTGTGCCCTCCCATCATGCCAGTGATAGCCCATCCAGGCACAACTAAGCTCTCTATTGCATGTGGCTGTCTAATAAGAATGCACAAAGGCCAGATGCCAACTATACCCAGTCATGTGACCCAGAGACAGGCTGCGTGCACTAAATGGCTAGGGCAGGAAAATGACAACTTTCTAAAAGTGGCACTTTCAAAATTGTAATTCAAAATTCAACTTTACCATAATAAAATATTTCCCATTATAATTCCAAAGACACCAAACATGATCTGTTTACCTGCTCTCATTTGGAAGTTACAGCTTAATAAGGTAATTCCAATGTTATCCTATGGGAGAAGCAGGCCTGGCAGTGGTGAGAAATGAATTTAAGGCTTTTTACTACCAGGACATGTAAAACTTAAAATTACATGTCCTAGTTTGTAAATACATTACACCCTACCCTAGGGGTGACGTCTATGTAATAAAAAGGCAGGGTTGAGCCTGGCAAAAGGTTTATTCTGCCAGGTCTAAATGGTAGTTTCAAACTGCACACACATGGTGCAATGGGAGGCCCACTAATAGCATTTAATTTACAGGCCCTGGGTACATGTAGTACCACTTTACTAGGTACTTATACGTAAATTAAATATGCCAATTAGGGTCAAACCAATGTTACCATGCTTTAAGGAGTGAGCACACGCACTTTAGCACTGGTTTGCAGTGGGAAAGGGCACAGAGTCTTAAGGCCAACAAAAACAAGATTAGAAAAATGTAGAGGTGTTAGGTAAAACGTTTGGGGGAAGACCACCCTAAGGCTGACAGGTCTAACATTATTTATTTACAATCAGACAGCAGAGAGGAGTTCATTTTTTCAAAATTTCAAGGGCTAGAAAAGGGGTCAGATTGTATGCCCAAAAATTAGCTTCCGCTGCGGCCCTGAGGACTGTAAAGCGCAGTCCAGAAAGACCGTGACTATTGACAGATATTGAAATTGGCTTCCGGTATTCAAGTATAATTATCTTAATAGAGGGCCTATTCTCATTGGCTTAAGTGTTGGCTAGTGACAGTCACTCAGAATAGAAGAATAGCTGTGGCAATGACTGTGTGGACTCCTCTGCCGGCAGCAAGATAATGCCAGATATGCCCATACTTTTCTGACCACGGTTAGCAGAAATGGATCTCCGAAAAGGCTTGTTCATCCTGGGATTCACTTGCAAATAAAAACATTGTTATGCTCAGCCATGCATAGACATCATAAAGGGAAGTATTGCTACTCTCGGTGATCACCAACCAATGCCCATGCCATCTGATAATGTATCATATAATTATCATTTTTTCCCAAGTTCCTGTGGAATGGTTGGAAGCTAAAAATCGCCATATCTCCACTGCTATGTGTGGTAGAGATCCTGAGATGACCTATCTGAAACTGAAATAATAGGCACCAAAGATGCAACCTCTGGTGATCCCTAAATGACATCCACAGTTACACATGAATAGATTTCAATGTAAACTTTCTCAGCAGTCAACACAATAAATGAGAACATTTTATCAGATCTTTTTACAAGTGTGGAGTTCACGTATGACTTAATCCTCTAAAACCTCTCCAAAAATCAGGTTTAAGATGCTAACCACATTGAATCCATTTTGTGTTCTTGAGAAGTCCTCCCCCTTTGCTGTTTTCAACACTGCTTGTCACAAATCATTCTTAATGTTGCACGCTTGATAAACATATTGTGGGGAAGCTATTCTGACCTCACTTTGTCACCTCCCAGATAATATGAGTGTTATGGACTCATTGAAGCTAGAAACAGAGTATTCCAAAACTGTGTTTACATTGTAATAGAGATATGGTGGTAGTCGCAAAACTGAATTGGAGGAGAGGTGAATGGGAGGGGAAGGAAGGCGAGGTTAAAGGGCAAACACTAGCAGGGGCGTAGCTATCAATGGTGCAGTAGGTGCCGTGGCACAGGGGCCAAGAGGCTTGAAGAGCCCACTGAATCCTTATTATTGCTCTATTTTACTACCTACACATCAGTTAAGGACATCATTTTTCTGGCTTGCACTAGGGCATATGGGACCCTTGCTTCTCCACTGAAAACTAGAGGGCTACGAACGGGGTAAGATGTCGGGCATTTAATGGATTCCGCCAGTGGTCGAAGTACATTAAAAAACTATGGGAACTGTGATGCTGTGTGCAAATGGGGTGGGGTGAGTGAAGGCGAGGGCGGGATCAAAGGCATGGCCAAAGAAATAAAATATCCTGGAACTTTTTTCGGTCTTTCACCTTCAGGTAACTACATGTTTAATAACGTCAAGCTTAAATGAAACATAAATGCAAGTCAAGTCAATAAACTTCATTTGGCCACAAGTTGGCCATAAAACAGTACAAAGAAAAAAATACAGATAATAATAATAATAATGAACGTGGAAGTTTAAAACCGACATGAAACATGGCCGAATTATTTTTTCGATATGAGAAAACAAACATTAAAATAGCAATGATAAAAGAACGATAAATACAAATTAGAAAGTAAGAAAATGACAGATTCACAGTTTGCCTATTGATTTAAAAACCTTAAAATACAATGGTAAAAATACAATGAATGCAGATAAGAAATTAGGGTATTGTACAAGAGCCTTTTCACAGTGATCTATTTAAAAGAACCCTAAGTTCCCTCCTGATCCTTAAGGTATGACAAATAAAGCCAATGGGCTCAGCCGACAGGCGCTGTAACAGCTTGAGGCTCTGACGGGCTGATCTACAGATAAAAGAGTGTAATACTGGATGTAGAAATGTAGCTCTGGGCACCGTAAAGAAGCTGCAAAAGAACATAAGTGCAGAGTGGATTGTATGCTGGTATTGTCGCAGGGGCAGCAGGGCAGAGATGAAAACCAGCCGCTTTGTTGGGGAAAGACGACCAGAAAGTGTACAGTGCACAGCCTCAAATGTGTCATGTAGAACCTATGTTCCTGATTTGGGATCCATGCTCGATAGGGTTCAACCCCATCTTGTGTGGTAATCTCCGCATAGCAGCGAACAGTGTCCATATTCTGTGTGGTGTTGATCCTTTTAAGTTTGTGGTGGGATTGAAAAAGGGAACAGATCAGGGACTTTGTATTTGCGGTGATCTCGCTAGGAGAGTGGAAAAACTGTGGAACACCCAAATCTGAGAAGGATTTCCTAACATATGCTAGCCAAGCAATGTTGTCACTATGATCTAGGTTAATGCAGTCAACTAATACAGATGGGAGAACTTGGTAAATGGAGAGATCCAAATTCGAACCCATAGTAAGAGTGGAGCTAATTTAAATGTTTATAATATACTGGAGGACAACCTCGGTGTGTGTAATGGAAGAGGCAGTGCACTTAAGAACTGCCAATAGCCTAGAAAGGAATTTATTTCAACTGATTGTAGGCAGTCGCAATTTGCATACCCCCAAAACCCCACCCATTAAGTACCCACTGCAATGCATTTAGCTTTGTAAAGGCGTAGGAGGTCTTTCACTGGTTTTTGCTTAAGTTTCATAGCAAAACTAAAGATGGCCTCAACTGCACTAGCATTTTATGCCCTCTCTGCTCGACGAGTTCTGCCCAGTTGAAATTTGTGTCAAGCAGTATGCACAGGCAATTGAAATTTAGGATCGTCATAATAACTGCCCCGTCCAAACTAAAACTGCGGGAGCAAGTGTTTTTAGGGCCAAGTGTCATGAGAAATGATTTTTTTTGGTTGACCCTGAGTTTTAGATCTAGCATAAACTCATTGAATATATCCAGCAAATGCTGAAGCCCATTTGTGTGTACGATAGCAGCACGTCATCATCTGCATTCATTAATATGGGGACGACCCGATCGCCTACCCTGGGTGCGTCCTTACTCCTTAACTGTAAAGTTATATCCAATGAATTTATATAAAAAAGAAAAAGAAAAGGGGCTAGGATGCACCCTTGCCTGAAACCCTTAGAAACAATAAAAGTGGGTATACACTCCATCCTGACCTGAACCTTTCTTGGCCTTTACGTATTTATCAGAAATTAGGAGCAGGTTGAGAGTTTGTTCAACCATGCCCACGCCGGGTCGGAAGCCATATTGGACTTCGGAGAGGAATCCCCAATCTTCAGCCCAGGCTTCCAGTTTTTCCAGAATTACCCTGTCTAATATTTTGACAGAGGAGTCCAACAAAGAGATGGGATGATAACAGGTTGGGAAAAATAAATACAAGTTAAGTTAATCAGTGGGAAATACACTATTGTACATTATGAAACCTCTATTAGTTAGTGGACTGCAGAGGTCTGTGTCTGTGACCAGAAAGCCTTTGAATTGAACCCTGGTTGGTGCAATGGAGAATAGTGACTTGTGTATGTTTAGTGCTACAAAGTCCCAGTCTGGGACATAAGGCACTGTGAGTTTGCAAGTCATTATTTTGAACTTACATTACACACAGTAGAAGATAGGATGCTATAAAATGCACAAAAAGGTTCAAGATAAAAAAGGGCTTCCAAAATATAGATTTTAATAATTCCCAGACTGTGCGTAGTGCAATTATTTTTATAACTGTTCTTTAAAAGCTCGCACTTCACAGCTCAGCTGGTAACTCCCTTGCAATACCACTCAAAAAGAATAAATCTTTGTTATCAGGAAGCTTCAAGTGATTGCACGAATTAAAGCCAATACTGGTTTCCAAGCAACCTTAACAATTGCAGATTAATGAGTTGCGCACATATACATTTCTTTTAGGCAAGCAAGCACCCTGGCAAGAAGGCTTGTTTAGCTGTCTGTCCCACAGCACAGGAGACTCCCTGCCTTACACTTCAGTTGAAGCATTTCAACTCTCGAATTTTACCTACCTGGGATGGTTGCCTTTTCATAACAAGCATTGACAAAGCCAATAGGTCTCAGAGAAGCAAGAACTATTGGCTTTGTCAATGCTACTGTTTTTTAGCTATGCATATTAGGTATTTAAATACTTTTTGGGTTATGAGTATTATGAAACCTACCAAATAAGTACTAAGCTATGCAAACATGTGGGTCATCCAAGAAGTAACTCTCGATAACATCTTTGAAAATAGCTTCCCTCTCATTTTGCCAGAGGGCTATGATCTTAAATACTACAGACACTGATGACCTAAGGCAAACATGGCTAAACATTTGTGATCTTTCCCTAAAGTGTGCCAAACAAAATACTCTGTGCCTAGGGAGAAGCAGTCTGCTGAACTACTTATATTTATTTACGTTAACTAGAGAATATGCTGAAATTCTAGCTTCTGTATTTACCACTACTTTGAGCTGGGGTGATAAATAAGGCGATTATTTTAATCATGTAAACTGAAGCCTACAAAGAGGAGGCGGAAATTATATTCTTTATGCTGAACTATCACACATTCTTATATTTGGCCACAAGATGGCACTATGAGCTCTACTGCCTCCAGAATAAGAACAAAGTAAAAATCTTCAGATTAAGTTAAACACAGAACTGGAATTTTACATTTAATGGTCAGAAAGGAGCACTATAAGTGAATGTAATGTAAATGAATTTATATCACGATAACAACACCTGATGATGCATTCGATTTCAGTGTTGTAAAACAAGTGAGAAGAAAATGTACCTTATGTCTTCGAAAGTTTTCCTGCACGTATCTCCTGCACAGATAAAGCAGCGTTTGGATGTTAGGATGATGTGGCTGGTTTCGAGATGGGGTGGGTGGAAGGGGTAAACAGGCAACAGGAGATGGAGGACAGAGCGAGTGAAAACACAATCACTGGTTTGGAAAGCTCAAATACAAAGAAAAAAGTAGCTCCTAAAATGGAAGCAGCGGATGGACACAAGTACTACACAAGAAGAGGCATGGCACGTGCATGCAATGGACAAATGTGAACAAAGGATATGATAGCGATGATGGAGTGAGCAAATGGTAAGCCGATGTGTGGGCTGAAGCCCACAGATTGAAAACAACATGTCTCTTCAAGACAGTGCATGCACTCTCTACCCGAGATCTAAAAAGTTGGGAAACTGTTTTTCTTAAATTAAAAAAGTAGGGACATGTCGTACCCCTCAGATCTTACCCACTTCACAACTGGATTTCACATATTTCTGAGTGTGGATGGTCTTTTCTGCCTTCTGTGCACTTGAAGTGGGGTTTTGCCATTGCATGAGCAAAGGTATAAATTCCATATTATTTTTTAAATTTACCTCTACAGCCCTGAGCATCCAATGCACAGCGTCCCTCATGTCTATGCCTGATGCCCCACAGCACAGAAGCTCCCCTCTGTGCCCTTGTCACTCTGCCTGTCTCCCACCCCTCACGCAGAATTTCCTTCACCTTTTTCAATTGGCCCCTTCTAAGTATTAGCAGCTTCTCAAAAACAGATCTTTCTATGAATTCTGGCTTGTGGAACTTAGAGTATCGGAATGCAAAGATGATTCCAGGATCCGAGGGGCTCTCTCGCTTAACATGGATGATCTTTATACTGAGAAAATTAATAAGGGATCTGATCCCGATTCCTCTTCCTGTCTTACCCCTAACCGCGTCTTCTCATCAGCATTGGCCCATCCATAAGGGCGGAGGGGCCACACCCCTGCACCTTTTTGACATTGAGGGTCTATCAGGCTGAGCAAAGATCAGCCTAACTCTCTTTATTTTCAGGTCAGGCTGCTAGGAGCTTGACAGCCTAAATGCACAGGCTCTTGGCTGCCTGAGCTGAGCTTTGCGGGGCTGAGGATGTCACAGCTGCTGTGGGCGTGACCTCCTCAGCTCGGCAGAGGTCCTCAAGGCCCTCCCCCTCATGACGCTGGGAGCATCAGTGATAGTCTTGTACCTGGATGCTTCAGTTTATCCCACTCAGTGACAAGGTAAGGACTGCTACCTTTCCTCATTGGCTAACCTAAGGTCAGCCAATTAGGGGAGGAATCAGTCCCAACCCTTGTGGCATCTCCGAAGCTTCCCTTGCCAAGAGCTACAACAGGTAAGTGTTGTGTTTTAATTGACTGTTTGGTGCGTGCGTGTATGTGTGAATGTATGTGTATTTGTGAGTGAGTTTTGTGATTGGGTGTGTTCGCGCTTGTCTGCATGTGGATGCATAGGTGTAAGTGAATGTGCACGTGTGTATGTGCCCCCTGCCCCCCTCTAAGCTGTACTTACCGGCCAACACTCCCCATAAAATAGAGGCTGCCCTGTCCGTCTAAGCTGTCTTGTGTCAAACGTGATCAAACACTCATCCAGACCTTGTTTATTTTTGTTCCATATTGGCAACTGGGAGAGGTGTGGGGCAGCGGCCAAAGTGGCTGACTCCGGAGCTCGGGGTCACGGTTCAATTGCCGGTGGCAGCTGAGCATCATGTGACTCTGGGCAATAGCTCACTTAATCTCCCCGATGGCCCCCAGCGCCTTGAAACCCTTTGGGGGTGATATGTTTGTGTTTTACAAATAGGAATTATTTATTTATTATAACTATATTTGTTTATTAATGGGCACTCATTTTTGGAGGAAGGCACTTATTTGTCATCATCAGTCTTTGATCCAGAGTAAGAGAGGGAAAACCACAAAAGAGGGGAAAAAGGAAGAAGAGAAAGATGGAAAACAGTGACAAAGGGACATAGCGGGGATGAAAAATAGCCTGCAAGAGTGAGATGAAGAGGCAGGGGGTGTCTGGTGGTGGATGAAAGAAGCATGAGGTGGAATCAGGGTTATGCTGCAGCCTTGGTATTTACCACTTTAATCTTTGATAGCGTCAGCCGCGAGCCTCTGAGCACAACTTTGGTCACTGGTGCATATTCTTTTACAAATTAAGCACTGTATTTACCAGGATGCCAAGGGGAACACATGATCCACATGAGGTACTCACCCTCCCACCATCCCAATGAACACAAGTGCCAAGATGACACACATTTTTGACTGACACTGATTTGTGTCCTTGGTGGTAAGTCAAGGCAGTGCTTACTGTAAACATATTTTACCACCGTACAGAAAGTGCCCCAGGGGCTGCACTGAACCAAGTTCAGGCATCCATTGGTGGGAAAGTCAAACTTTATAGAACAAAGCCAGAGCCTTAGTTTACGCAACAGGTGGCTTGCAGTATCCTTATAAGGTACGGCAGAGGAACATTTATCCCATTTACAATGGAGAAACTGAAAGCTCTGATGACTACAAAGCCTAGCATTGGATTCTACTGGATTCCATCAGACCTAGGTATCACCTTAAATCACATCCAAGCTAATTTTGAGCAGGGCTCGTCTCACCATTTTCTTCACTCCTTTTTCTCCTCATTTCCAGGAATTCAAAAGCTGTTATTGCAGTGGAAAAATAGCATATTAACCTGCCATATTGCATTCTCCATCTGGCTTGGAACCATAAAAAGGTTTTCAGACCCCCGGACAATAATTTTTTAATGGCATGCCAACCCTGCCTTGTCATCAAGCTAGGGTGACACAGATGTGGAAAAGTGTAGACCTCGGAGTCATTCCAATTCAAATCCTCTTTTTTGATGCTACTCTAGTCATTGGTTGCTGTTATTTGGGGTCTCCCAGTGATCCAGCGGTGTACTAACAGCAGTTACTCCACTACCATATACACACCTGGGCCCATATAACTACTTCCACTAAACAGCAAGTAGACCGCCGGAACTTTAGTTTATGCTTCTCATACTTCAAGATCTAGTTATTTCTTTTCCCTAACTAAACCTTTCACTGATCAATTAGTTCTTTCCTCTAGTCAATGGACCATTAGTTGGAACTAGTTGATGGTGATAATTAACATAACTTATTAAACATTTCTCTATTAAATGAAATAATCACAGACTCGGGAAGTTTTAAAAATCTTTATCTAAATTAATTAAGCGTGAACCATCTCAAAGTTTCAGTACAAACACCCTCATTCGCAAGAGTGTCAATTCAATCAAGTTTCAAATAGGCATTTAGCAATTCAGATCCACACAATAACTATACTCAGAAAGAAGAGGACAGAGAGAGAAGAACATCTATCAAATATGATATTTTTATATTTACCAAGTATGGTGTGAAGACCAACCCCCTGGCCAAAGGGCTGGTAAGGGTCCCCCGGGATAGATCAGGAGACAAAGACTTCAGGACAGGAATCAGGACAGGATACTTCACCTCTCTAAATACCAACGACTGCGTCGCACCCCTCTCTGACACTCTCTTCCTCCTCGTGGTTCTTCCACGATCTTCTTTCTAACCCAATTAAGTTAAGTAGATGATTCTGCATTCGATTTCTTCATCAGCGTCTCACTGCATCAGCACCACCCCCAGCATCCCGAGCTCTGCTTCTGCGCTCCCGTCAAGCTCCGTGTCAGCTCTCGAGTCATCAGCAAGACTCCTGTAAAAACGCGCTAAACTAACTAACTAAAACTACCTCAATTGTACCTTTCCATATCCATGTGCCACCCATTAATGTTTCAATTTTGCAAAATTCTAATTCTGATTGGTCAGGCGAGGGGGGATGATCGTCACACCATGCTTACATTTCACTTATTTCTTTAAACCATTGTATTCAAATCCCTCCCCTCAAACTTTATTAAATCATTCGCTTTCCCATACATCTCCAAACTTTATTAATACAAAATGTTGCAACTTTATGAATAAGCTCCTTCATATGAACTCTTCACCCTTATGTTCCCAGGGCACATCTTCACTGGCCTTGGACGTGTTACAAGTCCTTAGTCATCTTTTCGTATTTTCTCTCCAGTGCGCATGCGTAGGGTCAAGTCAGTCAGCTTGATTCAGACAAGTATAGAGGGCCCAAATGCGCACTAATAATAAAATCAAAAGAAGAAATGTTATTTTAAAAAATAAATGGTTTCACTGTACACCACCAACCTCTACTCTAACCCACTTCATTTGTTATTACCCTTCCTGCATTTGCATTAGTATAAAACTTATATTCTATTTCAGCTAAGCAGGTGCCATGCATGTGAGCTTTCAAGCGGCCATTTTATCGTCTATTGCGCAGGCGCAAGATTTTCCCTCCAAGCATTAGTACGTCATACTACGTAGATGTAGTAGACGCATGCGCAGTAAAGATCCCTTGTTAAAGTGCGTTTTTAGTCCTTCGTTCATGTTATTGCCGTAGGCCATAGGCAAGCTTCCTTGTCCCGCGTGTCTTTTTCTAAATGCGATTTATTAATTACAAACACGTTGTTAGTAATGCGTTAATGAGTTAAACGAAAGGATTGCTTCCGAGCAAGTCTCTTTTACGAGTCCTTGCTCCATCAATCCCCTCTCTGATGGCATCTTAAGCCATCACAAAATTACCCATCCCATCCCAGATACCAACTTTAACACTTCTCAGTTTTCTCTATTTCTCCTCTCAAATTTTCATCAATCAACTCGTTTCCTTCTAAATCTCTCATCTTCTTATATAATCTGCCTTTCATTTCTTCCAGCTGTATTTCATCATATTTTCTTTTGCGTTTCTGTCCCTTTTCTTTTCAAACTGTATTTTCTCTTTCCTACCTTTTTCTACAACACTTATATGTAATCATTATTATCATTACTACAGTTATTATCATAACTAATGGTATTATTATTTGACCTAGAAAACCCTTCCCAAAACCAACAAACCACTTCCCTATTGATGTTATACTTTTTGTTAGTCTTCCCCACACACTGTCAACCTCCAGTTGGGTCAAGTCTTTATGCATTCTTGTAATGTTTTCAATATATCCTTTAATTTCTCTGCTCTTGTCCGGAATATAAGTGCAGCAGTGTTGAATTTTCAACATGCCACAGACTCCACCTTCTTTTGCTAACAATATATCAAGAGCAAGACGGTTCTGTAAAACCATAGACCTGATTGCAACCATTTCTGTGTTAATCATTAAGAATCCTCCTGCAGTGTCTGTAGAAAGGCGATCAACTATGGTTGATAACTTACACATTTTCTGTGAATTCAGAATGACTAATAGGTAATTCAGAAAATACTACATCTATATCTGAATAAAAATATTGAAGTTTCCCTGTAGCATAAAATAAACTTGATAAAATACTACATGACACACCATACGTTAAAGGTATATGGTGATACGTCATTCCTTCTGATACTGATGAGGGTAACTTCATACACACGTAGTAGTTATTAATCTCCATAGTACTAACATGTTGAAATAACAATTTATTAAACACATTAGAAGACGTATTATAGTCTGATTCATTATGATAGTTTGCTTCATCGTCTACCCCTATTTCTAATTCGGTTTCTCTTATTCTATCCACCTTAACATTAGTATCTGTATTATTCTTGTCACTTGTTTTCATTAACAAAGGTACTCCTACTGTTAGGAATAACCATACTAACGCTGCTAATAAAATACTACAAAAACAAAATCTTAAACACTTTCTTTTTAATCCACGTTTTGGTTTCCCGGTAACTTCAATTTCTGCTATTTTACTCCTGAGAAAATTTCTTTTCTCTTATCTTTTCTTTTTCAGTTTGATTTGTCTTTTCGTTTTAAGGAGGCCTCAATTTGCTTTCATCAATCTGGACAATATGAATTTCTTCTGTATCATCAGTTAGATCTAAGGATTCAAATTCCTCGAGTATGACGTACGTCCATTCAGGAGCCTTGTATCTCCTGTTTAAATTTCTCAATCTTGGACTTCTTTGAGTTATTTTTGCCAAAGTTTGTTTAGATTGTGTTTGACTTGTGACTTCGTTTACTTGTTCTGGTCTCTTTTCAGATTTTCTCAAGTGATATTTTAGTTTCTTTACTCCAGTTGGCCAAGTGTCTCCCTTTCTGATTCTTTTGATCTGCACTGCGTTTTCACCTTCTCTGTCTCCTTGTAAAGTTCTTTTTATTTCATTTATTCTAGGCACAATCTGTTCTGTTTCTCTGTGCTTGTACCTTCTTCTACTTCTACCTGCTCAGGTCCTACCGTATTTTGTTCTTCTTCTTCCTGAGCTTGTTCTTCTAATTCTATCTGACCCTGTTCAGGTCTTACTTGAAACCTTTCTTCTTCTGCCTGAACCTGTTCTTCTAACTCTATCTGTTCCTGTTCAGGTCTTAATTCGAACTTTTCTTCTTCTGCCTAAACGTGTTCTTCCATTTTTCCCTCCTCAGGTTCGTGAAAGTCTTTTTTGTTTTCACCTGAGTGTGTTCTTCTTCCCCTGTCTCTTCCTGACTACTTTCCTGTCTTTTCAGTTCTGTTCTTCTTCTGGTTTCTATGACATCATCAATTATTTCAATCACTGGTATCCAGTCTCCCTGACTTGTACTTGGCTGTTGTCATATGGTTGTCTTTCAGAATCTTTTACTCTAGATTCTTCAATTTCACAGTTTACAACTCCTGACGCTTCAGCCTGTTCAGTCAGTGGTTGCTCTTGCTGATCTGATGGGCTCGGAACTCTTCTGGTATGGCTGGCATGAATCCAGTTGGGCAAACCTGCACACTTCACTGCTGTGGTAGTGACTAGTATGACTTGCCGCGGTTTGTCCCACCTTGGTGCTAGGCACGACTTTCTTGCGTGTTTCTTCACTAGCACCCAATCTCCAGGATTCAAATTATGGGCTTGGTCTGGCTGTCTTTCAACTGCGTCTTCTCCAACCTCGTGAGAGATAGAACGCATCATTTCAGCCAATCCTTTGCAATAGTCCAATACCAGATCACCAGTTATACTCATTAGTTTATTTCCAGGAATATATGCCTGTCTCATGGCTCTTCCCATGAGAATTTCATGTGGGCTCATTCCTGTTTTTCTGTCTGTAATACTTCTGAGACCCATCAATACAAGAGGTAATGCTTCTGGCCATTTCAGCTTTGTGGATGCACACACCTTTCCCAATCTTGACTTGATTGTGCCATTCATTTGCTCAACAATTCCAGAAGCCTCTGGACGATAAGCACAGTGCAGTTTTTGTTCAATGTTAAATGCAGCACAGATTAATCGAATTATTTCATTATTAAAATGAGGGCCTCTATCTGATTCCAAAGTGACTGGAAAACCAAATCGCGGAACTAACTACCTCAACAACAATTTTGCAACTGTAAGACTGTCATTTCTTCAAGTGGGATAGGCTTCCACCCATCTTGAGAAAAGGCATACTATGACAAGTATATATTTCAGTCCATTGCAAGGGGGTATTTAATCAAATCTAACTGTAATCTAGTGAAGGGTCCTTCTGCCTTTCCAATCTTTCCCCAGCTTACCACTGTCTTTCTACCTGGATTTTGCTGTTGACAGGTTAAGCATCTTTGGCAAAGGCTTTCTGCGACTACCCTGAACTTCGGATTGTACCAACTCTGTCTAAATAGCCTGATCATTGAATCTCTCCCTATGTGTGTTGCTCCATGATACACTCTTGCCATTTTTGAAAGTAAACAATCTGGCATGACTAGTCTTCCATCTAAATACACCCATACCTCATCATGTGGTCTTTTTGTACAAGCTGCCTTTATCCAAATTTCCTTTTCCTCAACTTCTTCCTGCAATTGTCTAATCTCGTCCCATGTTTCTGGTACTGAGAAGAACATAAGTTGGCATCTGGTTTCACCCGTTTCAATTTTTCGATTTATGGCCACTGTATTTTTGGCACAGTATTTGGCCACTTGGTCAGCATAATTATTGCCAGCAGTCACATAGTCATTTCCTGACTGATGTGCAGCACATTTTACAACTGCTATCTCTTTTGGCAATTGTAATGCTTCCAACAAATCCTTCACATGTTTGCTGTTTCTGATAGGGGATCCTGAAGAAGCAGAAATCCCCTCTGCATCCAGAGCTGGCCGAAGTCATGCACAACCCCGAACACATATTGACTGTCCGTAAATATGGTTACTCTCCAATTTTTCCCCTTTTTACATGCCATTGTTAAGGCAACCAATTCAGCTACTTGTGCAGACTTGACCCCAGGTAAACAGGATGCTTCAATTACCCCAGATATTTTGCAAACAGCATATGCAGCACTTAGTCCTCCTTCTGGTGTTCGTAGGCAGGAACCGTCTACAAATAACTCATGGTCAGCCTCTTTCAAAGGTGTCTCTTTTATGTCCGGCCGGGGCTTCGTGCATAACTCAGTCACGTCCAAACAATCATGATCACTCTCATCTCTCACTTCCTCATCGCAGTGGTCTGGCAATAGGGATGCTGGGTTCATGATCGTACACCTTATCAAAGATACGTTCTCAGCTCCCAAAACTACTCTTTCATACTTTGTCAAACGACTAGGGGTGAGATGCTGTGTTCTCGTTCTTGTCAAAAGAATCTCAACTGAGTGTGGAACAAAAAGTTTTACCGGATGTCCCATCACTATCGACTCACTTTGCTCCAGACTCATACAAGTAGCAGCTACTGCTTTTAAGCAGCCAGGCAATGCTGAAGCCACTGGGTCCAATGTAGCTGAAAAATATGCCACTGGACGTCGACTCAATCCATGTCTCTGTGTTAAGACGGAAAGTGCACAATTTTCTCTCTCATACAGAACAAAGCGAAATCTTTTGAATAATCAGACATGCCGAAAGCAGGAGCCTCACACAAACAGTTTCTTAATTTCACAAATGCCTCTATGCAGTCATCATTCCAATCAATCGGATCTTTTGCTCTTTTCCGGATCATCTGTATTAATGGTTTCGCTAACATCGAAAAACCATTAATCCATTGCCTACAGTATCCAACCACTCCTAGAAACATTCTGATTTCTCTTTGGGTCTGTGGCATTTGCATTTCTTTGATTATTTTTATTCTTTCCGGTGTCACTTTTCTAACTCCTCTTTCTATTTTATGCCCTAAATATCTAACTTCTCGTTGACAGAATTGTAATTTTTCTTGAGACACCTTGTGTCCTCCTTCAGCCAAATGATTCAGCAATGCAATTGTGTCTGTGACACAATCTTCTTGTGTTTTTGATGCCACCAATAGGTCATCAATGTACTGGACCAAAACAGATTTTCCAGGCATAACCAATGACTCTAGCCACTTCGTAAATATTGGATTAAAAATTGAAGGACTCTATGTGTACTCTTGAGGAACTCGACACCATGGCGAACACCTGGCGAATATCCTGTTAAACAAGGGGTGCCACAGGGCTCCTCCCTCAGTCCCCTGTTGTTTAACATCTATGTTCAACCTCTGGCTGCAGTAGCCAATTAGCAGGGGTTTGACCATGGTCTCCTACGCTGACGATACGCATTTGGTGGTGGCACTCTCTAATAACACCGAGCGGGACGCCCTTAAGTTTCGGGGCGACCTTGCGGCAGTGGCCGAGTGGATGACTGACAACTGCCTCCAACTGAATTCCAACAAGTCAGAGGTACTGTTAGTAGGTAGGGAGCATGATCTGTGGAATGATCTCTGGTGGCCAGCCAGCTTGGGCAAGCCCCCCTCCCCCAAACAAGCTGTAAAAAATCTAGGGGTTTGGTTGGACTCATCCTTAAACTATCGAGTCCAAATCAAAAAAACAGCAGGGACCTGTTTTGGACTTTTACGAGGGCTCAGACCATTGCTGGGCTTCTTTGACGCGTCTACGCGTCAGGTCATCATTCAGGTTACGGTTTTGTCTAGACTTGATTATGCCTGTTCCCTCTATCTAGGGTACAATAAGGTGGAGGTTGTGAGGTTGCAAAGGGCACAGAATGCAGCAGCTAGAACCCTTTTAGGCCTGCGCAAGTCTTGCTCTGTGTCCAACGCCATCCGCCGCCTTCATTGGTTACCGGTGGCCAGGCGTATCGAATTTAAAACCTTATGTACTTCCTTTAAGGTTTTGAAACTGGCCACCCCTTCTATTGTGGCCAATCTCCTTTCGCCATATGCCTCACCACGGCTTCTCCGCTCACAGGTCCAGCACTTGGTGGTGGTTCCCCGGATACGTAGAGCTTGTGCCGGTGGCCGCTCCTTTTGCTACAGAGCTGCCACTCTTTGGAACACACTCCCTGTGCAGATTCGTGGCCTCAATAATTACTTAGAATTTAGGAAGGCCATTAAGACTTTTCTCTTCCCTTCATCTTAGTTTGTGCCTGCTCTGTTGCTATGTCAGTCTTTCCTACATTAGTGCCGGGACGCCCCTTTGCTGGGGCAGCTGTCGCGCTTTATAAGACACAATAACATAACATAACATGCGTAAATATGATCCTTAATCTTAAACGTAAAAAGATACTGGCTGTCTGGGTGCAAAGGAATAGAAAAGAACGCTTGGCATAAATCAATTACTGTAAACCAACCTGCATTCCAGGGTATCTGATAAAGGATCACTGCTGGATTTGGCACTATTGGGCAACATGGCACAACAATTTTATATATTTTCCGTAAATCTTGCACTATTCTGTACTTTACGCTAGGCTTTTTCAGTCCCATTGGTAAATAGACATAATATCGAAAAAAAAATATCGAATGGACAAAATATCGAGTCCAAAATATAGAATGGACATAATATCGAATGGACACAATATAGTCGTTAAAAATATCGAAATTAAGGTAAGTAATATCGATTGTTAAAATATTGAAGTACATAATATAGGCATTAAAAAATATTGAATTTTTAATAATATCGAATTTTTTCTAAGTGTATTGTATGTTAGTATATGTGTTAAAAGTGTATATTAGTTGTTGTAATGTATGTTTAATTTTTTAAAAGCAATGAATTTTATGTTATTTAATTTTTGCGTAATTTAATTCCGTAGCGGGTAGTGGGTTTATAGGGGAATAGGGTGGGAAGTAATTTAATTGAAATTAAGTACATATTAATAAATATTAATTGGTATTGATAATTAATTTATTGTTAATTAATTATTAATTAGTAATTAAATTTTATTAATTGGTATTTTTTTTTTTTATTGATTAATTGGTAATTATGTTAATTCTATTAATTAAATAGTTGTAGCGGGATGTGGGTTTATAGGGGAATAGGGTGGGAAGTAATTTAATTGAAATTAAGTACATATTAATTAATATTAATTGGTATTGATAATTAATTTATTGTTAATTAATTATTAATTGGTAAATACATTTTATTAATTGGTAATAAAAAATTTTTAATTGATTAATTGGTAATTATGTTATTTCTATTAATTAAATAGTTGTAGCGGGATGTGGGTTTATAGGGGAATGTGGGGGGAAGTAATTTAATTGTAATTAGTTAATTATAGAAAATATTTTTTTGTATTGATACTTAATTTAATGGTAATTAAATATTAATTGGTATTTATTTAAATATTTATACAAATCTGGTAATGATTATTAATTGGTTAATGATTTATTAATAGGTAATTAATTTTTAATAAATAATATGTATTGTATTTATAATAAATTAATTATTAAAGATTTTGTAATTGGTAATTAGTGTTATTAATAATATTTATTAGTATTGATAATTAATTATTTTTTAGTAAAATATTAAAATATTACTTTCCCTACTGTTGCACTCACTGGAGTGGGAATAGTAATTTTAACCCTCCCGCTATCCTACCCTGTCCCTACTGTTGCACTCTCTGGAGTGGGAATAGTAATTTTAACCCTCCCGCTATCCAACTATTTCCCTACTGTTGCACTCTCTGGAGTGGGAATAGTAATTTTTACCCTCCCGCTATCCAACGCTTTCCCTACTGTCACACTCTCTGGAGTGGGAATAGTAATTTTTACCCCTACGCTATCCATGCTTTCCCTACTGTTGCACTCACTGGAGTGGGAATAGTAATTTTTACCCTCCCGCTATCCAACGCATTCCCTACTGTTGCACTCTCTGGAGTGGGAATAGTAATTTTTACCTCTACGCTATCCAACGCTTTCCCTAGTGTCGCACTCTTTGGAGTGGGAATAGTAAATTTTACCCTCCCGCTATCCTACGCTAAAAGTAGTGATTATTATTTTATATTATTATGTTAATATATGTATGTATTAAAAAATAAAAATGTATGTAGATTTTTTTATTTAAAATAATTATTTATTAATTTTAAAGTAATTTAACTAATTTTAAGTATGTTTTACTTTATTTTATTTATTATTTCATTAATTTTACATTACTTTTAACAGATTTATAAAATTCGATATTTTGACTAACTATATTTTTAACGACGATATTTTGAATTCGATATTTTTGTACTTACCTGTTTGGAGATAGGGAGTCGATATTTTGGCAGTCGATATTTTGTCCACAATATTTTGTCTGCTCGATATTTGTGCGATCGATATTTTGTCAGTGATCCAGTCCCATTATTGGCGAATTGCAGTGACTACCCATCACTTCTTTTAAAATACCTTGTTTAACCATTCGTTCAATTTCTGGAATAATTCCTGCTTTTACTTCTGGACTCATTTTGTACTGTCGGGTATTTGGATACACTGCACCTTCTTTCACTGTCACTTTCACTGGGTCTATATTTGTCATCAGCCCAATGTCTTTTCCTGTAAAATCCCACATTTCTGGATTAACTGTGGTTCTCAACTCTTCTAGTAATTCATTCTCAGTTATTAGTGAAAACATTTCATCTACTTCTGTTCCCTGTTTGGCTAACATCATCTTGTATACCACGTCTTCATCAGAGGTTTGGAAAGCGACACCATCCGGTGTACAATAGATTGTGCAATTCATCTTGCACAAAAGATCTCTTCCCAACAGATTTACTGGACTGGAATCGCAAACTACAAACCGATGCATTTCTTTGAAGTTTCCAATGTGCACCTCCATTGGTTTTGTGATTGGGGTTCTAATCTGTTGGTTAGACACGCCTACAATTTGGATAGATTCTCCCGAGAGGGGTAGGTTTGGGATGTCTGCTGTTCTCACAGTAGACCTGGTAGCACCAGTATTCAATAGGAAAGTAATGTCTTTACCTTCTACTCTCCCATTAACAAATGGACCTGACTGATCTACCGGCAAGGATGCGCCAAGCATGCACTCCTCTTCCTCCCCCCTCAGGCACCGTCATTGTGCGGCATCTGAATGTTCTTCATCATTCTGTAAAAAATATTGTGTAATTGTTCTATTATTCTTATCACTTTATCCTTGAAATCCGGTGTTCGCACTGAAACCTTGATGGTTCAAAAAATTTGGCATAGGAGCTGGTGGCACCTGATATTGTGGAGTAACTACCTGCTGCTGCTGATTCATAAGTACTTCATTCTGCATCTGTGGAATTAAATTTTGATTTGGCCCATTATTATTCTTATTATCCTGAGTACTCTTATACTCGTTCTTCCAATGTCCAAGCTTTCCGCACGCATGACAAGGAAACTTCTTTTTCGCTTCTTCTCTGTCCATTTGTCCCTTATATTTATTACCATTCGCTCCTTGATTATTCTGACTCTGTTCTTTCACTTGATTATTATTTTGGTCATTTGTTTTCTCTTCTTGCTGTTCTGCCAATTTAACTTGTGCCCACATCATTTTCTCCTTTAGCTTCCTACGCCTGGTTTCAATGTCATCTCCGCAATATTTTGCATACTTTAAAATCTCATCCACTGTCTTGCTTTGCCAACATAATATGTGCTGCTGTATCATCTGACTGATTTCTGGTTTCAAACCATATACAAACCGATACACAAAATGTCCCATATCCTTGTCACCAATATTCTCAAAACCACTATACTGTTTAAATACCTGCAACAATCTTTCATAGTACGCATATACAGATTCATTCGGTTCTTGTGTTGTTCTATCTATTTTTACCCAATCTGTTTCTTTAGGAGGAATTTTCCCTTTCAGATACGTAATTACTTGGTGATACTTTTTCATCACCTCCTCCGAGGGTGCTCCTGTCTTTGCATCCCTAGGATACTCCTCATTAGGCCAGTCAATTGTAATTTTACATTCTGTCCATAAATCAGCAGGTACCACTATATCAAATCTTTGAAACCTTCACAAATCTCTCTACCTGTTTGTACCACTCAACTGGTTTTCTCTTCAGCTTTGGAAAATCATTTGTAAATGACAGAATATCTTGTCTACTCCAAGGAACATGAACATATCCACCTCCAGGAACCTCTCTCATTGGACACAATTTTTCCACTTTGCTTGATTCTCTTACTGGAAATGCAGCTGCTGCTTCTCTCGCTTGTACTTCCTCTTTCTTTCTTATCCATCTAATTCTCCATTTATCAATGTCTCCCCATTTTCGTAGGATGTTAATTAATTCTTTTATCTGTAGTCTCTTTCCAGAAGCATTTACACTTTCTAAATCTTTATCAGTAAAATCCACCCGATATGGTTTCTGTAACAACTTTGATTTCCCTATGTCTATTCCAATCTCTGAAGCAACTTCAGTCATTCTCTCATGAAATACTCTTGCTCTCCTGGTTATACTCTTACATAAAAATATTAATTCCTCATCATTGTAAGCGTTCAATCTTTCTGTACCCAGACATCCTGCCATCATCTCTTCTAATTCCACCTTCAATCTGCTGATGTCTAAAATCCTTGGTGTTGGGTTCTGATTATCTCTTTCCTGAGCCCACCTTTCTATTTCTTCAGAGGTGACTACTGTTCCGCCTCCAGTTCCAGCAGGAACCAAAGGTCTTCTTTCTCTCAAATTCATAGGCGAAACTCTCTTTGGAGTTTCCGTCAGAGGTTCCACATTAGGGAGATCCATTAATGAAATAATTGACTCACTTTCGCTAACCTGATCATCTGTAATTAATATTTCTTTTCTAGGACTATTTAATGGAACTCTCACAAGTTGTGGTTTCTGGCAAATCTTATTATCTCCATACAATGGAATTACCGGACCAATGGTCACTGGTACTGTCAAAGCTTCAGTACTCAAATTTAACTGACTTATCTTTTGAACTAGTTCTTCTCTAGTTTTATTCAAAGCTTCTCTTTTATTATCCTGCAACACTCTGTTGTATGACGTTTCATGCAAAATCTGTGGGGTTAATGGCATTCCCATTAGTGGTGCACGGATCGAGTAGAAGTTTTCATTCTATGAATGATCTTCTCTTGCAGAATTATACACAGTTCAAAGTGTGCACGTGGTGCTTTAAAGCTACAGTAGAACGAGTCAACTGACATATAGATAAAAACGCGTGGAATCAACGAACTGGAGCGGCTGCTCCTACTTCAAGAATCAGGTACACAAAAAATCAGCTATATATATGAGAGAGAAAGGTAGTTTGGCGTTGATGCTGTTGTTGCATCACGTTTTTCATTTTTTGTTTTTTTAGAATATCCCGATCATTTGTTTGAAGCCCTGACGAGAGTCCCAGTACTATCCAACCTGGGTCTTGAAACGCGTTGGCATTTTCAAGAGGCATTTTGAGAGGCATTTAGTTAAATCTAAATGTGTTGAGTGTCGGATGTATTAAAGATTAATTCATTATTTTCAACACTTTTGTGATATTCTTGCTGAAACAATAAGTTTAGTCCATAAAATTGGACATTTTTCGCAATCACCGTTGTGTTTTTTCACAGATGATGCAAGCTTTAAATGTTTTTTGCATTTGATTTATGTTTGTTTTCATTTAGTGATCTTGTCGCTTGTTGTAATTTGTTGCAAATAATTCTCACTTTGGTGTTTGTCCAAATTGTTTTTGATTGTGCATTGTGTTATTTATATGTGAAGGTTTCTGTGTCAATTTGAGAAATATGTGTTTCTTTTTCAGTCTTTTGAAAAAATTGTTTTGAATCAATTTAAAGACTATTTAATAAAAATTCTATTTGGACAGATAAAAGAATAGTCTGCCCGTTACTCCATAAATAGTAGGAGTGTAGGTCAGTACGGAGCCAGGTGTTCAGGAATGGAGGGAGTGGCATCTCTCGGAGCTTCCGAGCCAGTAGAGGCCTGTGAAGGCTCTCAACCCAGCTGTCTAAGACAGCTGGGTTGAGAGGTTTATAGCGCGCATGTTAGTCTGGCCGTTGCAAGATGGCCGGCCAAAGGGACATGCATACTATAAACTAGTGCACAGCCCACCACTGCTGCCTCTCAGCAGGCCCCACCCCTTCCTGAGTCAGGAGAGGTTGACGAAAAATAAAACGGTAATGAATTAACTTCATTACCATTGTATTTTTCGGCTCTGGGACTTTTCTGGGGACATTTAAGTGGGGCAACACTCCTCTGCTCCAATGGAGGAGCCGCCCTTGCCCAGAATCCTGATGTTGATGGCTTTCCCTGACCTCCCTAACTATTCTACCTTTGACTCCATGTTTTCTGTCAATACAGTAGTGCTGTCCTCAAATAATCTACACCCCTAGGCCCTCTCGTCAAAGGGATACACAGGCTTATTGACTGTCATCTTCTGTGGTCGCAACTTCCTTCTCTGTTTTGGTGATGTACCCTGAATTGCTTCTATTACTGTCTTTGTGGAAGTCTTTTTCTCCTAGGTACATTGTGAGCACCCCTCCAGGTCACTCAGGAGCCTTGTCCTAAGTAATTCCCCTGGGACAGGGTTTCCTCAGCAGCTACAGCCAACTCTGGACCATCAGCACAAGTTTTTATAGGTGTTGCAGTGCAAAATACCTTACTTATCTTTTGTTGCACTATGTTTATATTTTATTCTCCTTGAAGGTCACTGTAGGATGGAAGAATAATCACAAATGTAAACAGGACTGTATTGAAATCCACTAGTGCACATTCCTATGTTGTGTTTTTAAATTTAATTCTGCAATAGGGCTGTGTGTTGATTTATTATTTTATTTTTTTCTAATGTATTTATATGTAGAAGTATTTATATAGTCCAGATCTCACCAGCAAGGCAGCTGGCCACTTAACAGTGTGACAACTGGCAACAGTAAGGCACAGTTTACAGTAGCAAAATAGAGAATCAGATTGCAGTGTAATCTTTTTTTGGTTGAGCCTACCAGACTGTTGCGAAATACATATTGTGAATTTAACAGAAACATACTGGGGCTTGAAGCCCGCCCATTGCTAGCACTTGGTCAGTGCTTAATTTGTAAAATAATAAGTGCTGGGACCCAAACATTTTGCTCACAAGCTTCATCTGTGCTGCTGAAGGTTGTAGTGCTGCGTACCAAGGCTACTTTGACTTAATCCCACCTCATGCTTCTATAATCCATCACCAGACACTCCCTGTCCCTCTGTCTCATGCCTGCATGTTCTTTTACATCCCTACTTTTTAGGTCTCGCCTGAGGCAGCGCTTTGCGCTGCTCTGGCCGAGACATTTAGTAAGTGGGTTTTTAAAGTGCTACCAGAGAGGCTTTTGCTGGCGACCAGCTTGCGTTCACGCGAGTGTGCACGCGCGCAGCTGCCATCTGGGTGTTCTCTAATGGCTCCTCTGCGCGCACTACCCCCTCCCTTCTCAGAGGCACCATCTGGCTTTCGTCTCGTTTTGACAAGCGTGCGCGCGCCTCGCTTTAATGCCCCTCCCCCACCACAGATCGCGTCACCACTCACGTGTTCGGTTTAGCGCGCGCGCGCACACACAACTCCCGGGCTTGTCTTATTCAGCCGCGCGGCCGCGTTACTTTTACGGCCGCGCGGCCAATGCTTGTTTAACTTTCAGCGCGTGGGGCGCGCACGCTTGTCTGTCCTTTCCCTCCCCCGCCTTTCTCCTTTCCCCAGTGCACTCCCCCAAGTTAGAATGTGGCTCAGTACAACGCGGACCTTTATTAACCGAGATTGGAGCCGGATCTTTTCCCCTTTGATGTGCACTGTTTATACTCAGCCCATATTCCCTTCTACGGTATGGTCCAGTCACTGAAAGAGAGGCCCAAACCCAACATCGTTTATTTAATAATTTCTTTTGAACTTGAACCGATGAACAGGCCGAAGCACCAAACCTTCGCTTCTCTCCCTCGTTGTGTTAGCTTTTCGTGCAGTTTTTGTCACTTTTTTTGCCGCTTGCCCCATCTCAATAAGCCTGCCCCCCCCCTTGGTGCCTGTGCTCTGCGCCTGTGTGCCCTTTCTCTACGCCGCCATGACAGTATTCCAGCGCAGCTGTTTTCGGGACCTATCGGTACCGATTTTTTAAAATATGCACGGAGTGGGCTTCGTCTCCCCCAGAGGAGCATTTCTCACCCCTCGTATTATTGGTCGTTTGGTGTTCCATGCTGCGGCTGCATTGCCATGCCTGGCGGGCTATTTTACGTCTCAGAAGTATTGTGAACCATCGTACGTTATCTCATACCTGCATTGGACACAGAAAACTATCTTTTCTTTTTTTTCACTGCAAGAGACTGTTTGTTTTTAATATTTTAGTCTGAGCTGAAAATACAAGCCAGACCTATGGGGTCTGCCAGTGCTTGTTTAGTCCGCTGTTGTGCCAGTGTTCAGACTTGCTGGAGCTGTACAATGGGTCAGTGTTGTGTCTGTACTCCGTCATATTGTGCCAGTATTCAGCCATGCTCAGTTATTGTTCGGCATCACTGATATGTCTGTGCCCTGCTTGTGTGCCACCGATACTGATCTGCCTGTATTGTATTCTCTGCAGAAGTGGAGGAAAGGGAACATGGGCTGGGGATCGAAGACTTACCGATTGTACTGGAGGGACGAATGAGACGGCTTCCTGCCCATTTAAAATTCGGAACCACCATGCAGGCATTTTATGAACTCCTTTCCTTCGTTACAGACAACATCACATCGCCGCCGCGATTGTCATTTTCACTCCCCACCTCTCCTCTCTGACCATGCCTCCCTCCTCCCGCCCCCGCAGCCTCTCGTCCTTTTCTCCCCAATCCTAATGATTATCTTACAATTTTTGCACTATAAGGCCCGTTCTAACTAAAGTGGATGCGTGATTAAATTTACCTTATGGCAGCCGCCTTGTTAATATCTTTTCCTTCCCTCATGACTTACCTTACTTTTAGAGCCATTCGAGAACCGGTAGGAAAAAATGCCATCCCTGCATACTTAATAAAAGAAAATACCTTCGGGTAAAGTTCGCGCTATATAAAATCGCATTAAATAAATAAATAAATAAATTTTGTTTTGGCGGGGCTTTGGTGGCGGTGTTCGGCGCTTTTCAGTTGGCTGTTTCAGGGGGACTAAAACCAGGCTACAGCGGCACATGTTGACTGCTTCTAAGAGCCTTCATTAAAGGTACCTCACTAGCGCTGGAATCGTTTTAGGTGAGTGCGTTAATCTCCATTTAGTGAAGAGTGCAATTTTGTGTGGTGTAGGGTATTGTACGTAATTGCTACACTTTTGCCCCCCCCCCTTTTGCTGTTGTGCGTGAGACGAACCGGTGCAGCTTTCTGTGTGGCAGGCCACGCCATATCCCGTAGGCACGCTATAAACATGATTGTGCGACCAAATGACCAATAAAAGGGGAGGGGGTATATGTATATTGTCTGTTTTCTGGTTAAATGGCCATGCCCCACGCTCCATGTCACTTATTTGGGAAACCGTACGGGTCCAAGGAGCATTCCTTCTCCGTGCAAAAACGGTCATCTTTTTAGCATAATTAAAAATGCTAGATTCATTTTAATTCCTTAGGTCACCCCCCCCATCAATTAGTAAATGTGTTTTTTTGTCTTAAATAACCTAAAATCTAGTCCGTGTTCGCTCGCACTCATCTCCTTCAGCGCACTCCCATGCTTTATTTTATTCAGTACCTGTGACTCACTGCATTCAAGAGGTATTAATGCATCCACTCATTAATTTTCATTGCCCCCTGGGAAATATACACTTTCCCCCACATCACTTGTGTAGTTTTGTAATTCGTCTGTGTCGTGTGTTTATTATTCTAGGTTGCCCTTCTACTCAACTTTTTCACCCTTCAAACAAATAACACCCCAAAACAAGTCTTAGTGCAATATAGAAGGAAGCATGTTGTTAACCCCGCTGGATCAAACCAGTTTGGGCATGTTAGCCAGTGGCCTGCAAAAACTTTAAACCTTGCTAAACATTGTGACCACCGCCATTACTTAAACAACAAAAAAATGCTATATTCACCCTGGTGGTCACCTGAGGCAAGAGAGCTTCATAGGCTTCTTTCCATGACCTATGGAGCTGTTTTCTCAAAATAAAAGGTACTTCTGGTTTGTCTATGCTTAAAACCTTAAACCCAACCTTCCTCCTCTTGCACCCTGTAACATCCAGAATGTTTGTTATAAGGAGTTATCCATTTGTATTTATTTTTCAAATTTTATATACTGCAAACTTGACCCGAGGGTACCAGAGCGCTTTACAAAGCTTGCACAGACATCATTTACAAGGAATACACAATAAAAATAGTAGGCATACATAGTAATATAGAAGAGGGTGGAATAGGTAGATGGTCAATATAATTCAGATGTAGCGAGTAGAGGTTGGAGGAATTAACTGTTATTTCTAGACGTAGTGATGCTCAGGGTCTTTGATGGTTGGAGGGGAGGTGCATAGCTAAACAGTTATAAGGTCCCAAAGGCGAGACCTATTGACTATGCCAATGCTTGTTCCCTTTGACACTGTTTTTAGGTCTCGCCTGAGCCAGCGCTTAGCGCTGCTCTGGCCGAGACATTTAGTAAGTGTGCTTTTCAAAGTGCTGCCAGAGGCTTTTGCTGGCTACCAGCTTGCGTTCACGTGAGCGTGCACGCGCGCAGCCGCCAGCTTTCAGCGCCCGATCAGGCGCCATCTGGCTTTCCTCTCACTTGATTGCTTTCTCAATGCTCCTCCGCCCCTCCCCCGCAGCGTCTCACGTTAATTGCAAACATATGTGCAAACGCGCTGCTTTCACTTTCGCTCACGCGCGCACCACTTTTGAAGCCGGGCTTGTTATATTCTTGGGCACGTGTCTGACAGC
The DNA here is from genome assembly GCA_963921515.1 of Calotriton arnoldi. Taxonomy (NCBI): domain Eukaryota; kingdom Metazoa; phylum Chordata; class Amphibia; order Caudata; family Salamandridae; genus Calotriton; species Calotriton arnoldi. The sequence goes on along the minus strand of CAWUFW010009319.1, from coordinate 603,755 downwards.
TACCACAATTGGCCTGATTGACTTCTGAATAATTCAAAATATATGCTGCATGGGAGACTTGTCATATACATTTGGTAGCTCACACTTCTTTTTGCTGTCCCTTTTGTGTTCCACATCTGTATCTTTCGTTTCGGTATATTTTTGTATTGACTCACATGGGCATGCTAATCCTTTAAAATTAAGTACGTAATTACCTTGGTCAGTAACTCCGTTGCTGAATGGCACGTTATATTTAGGATCCTGTAACTATTTTCTCTTTGCCTTGTAGCAGACTTTGACTCCGAAAGATAGATACATTTTGAGTAAGTAGGAGAGGTAGTTATTTTGCGCTTTTCAAATACAAAAAGGCGTTATGTTAACAGGCATTGTTGATATTTTGTGTTGTGTTGCCCTGCCATACACCTTTAACGTGCCAGTATGTGGTTATTAGGGTCTTTTTTGAAAATGACAGCTTTTATCTACCCAGATAAAGAATGAGACGCTGGTTCACTTTGGAAATGGTTCATCTCAGCAACTTATATTTGATAAGCCCTTCAGCGAATAAGTACTCTGTCTGGATGTAGTCAACCTGAACGGGCATCAACATTCCGTAAATGGCTGGTAACTTTATGCTGCAGCGTCCCCATAGATATTCAATACGTCGACAGGGACACTCTGTTCACTACGTTGCCACCAGTAACAGTTCCCAAGGTTCTCTTGTCCTCTAGATGAGATGGGATCAAACAGTTTTTTTTGCCCCTCCTTCTGATCAATGGTTCTTGAACGGCGCCAATTTAACAGTAATATTGCCATGACCAGAAAAAGTTGTGCCCTTTTACAGATGATACCAAAGTGTGCAATAGTTATTTATTGTCACTCTAAAATATTAAATAAAATGCAACTAATTTTCAGGGGTAAGACATGACTGAATTAGCAGTCTGCAATTGAATGAAGTTAAATGAGTAGTCTGTTTATGCCGCACTTAACATGTGGTAAATAAGCAGAGTAGAGTCCATACAGTCTGCTAGTTTAACTTCTACTTGCATTATTCAGTGTTTAACTTCTCTTACAGTGTCGCTGGTGAATATTTGTTTTTGATTGTCCTGTACCAATTGTTTTATTTTTACCTGAACTTTCTTTTTGTAAAGGCAGTTTTTCAATCCACCCACATTTCTGTGAATGCAATTTTTCTTGCCTTTACTCCGTGCTGTTTCAGTTTACATTCTTGTATATATTTGAATTTTTTTAGCAGCTGTTCATTCTGCGATGAACCTTGTGTATTTAGCCTCCTGGATTATCGTTCTTAAAATCATCTTGGTAGTGTTGCTTTGGAGTCAGCACCTCTCTTCCGATTTACCCTATGGAATCGGTATTGGATTTCTTAAATAAAATATACTTAAAACACAACCATCCCTTTTTATGTTGCTAGTTTATTCATTTTGTACAGCAGCTTTGCTCCACTTCCGAGTCGGATATTTTAATAGTACTAGGTGTAAAACTAACGGGCTAAATATTAGACAAGTACCCAACTCTTATCCGGCACCATTGCATATCTGATTTTCATTCAGCATACCATTTAAATCTGTAATTTACTGTTGCCCTTACGTGGCTCTACAGAAAATCTAAATGAGCTTTATTCATTAGTCCCAATCCTTTAAACCCCTGAAAAACCATTTGCAGATAAGTCTGATTGGCCTCATATCCTGTTTTTCATTTGCATTGAAGACCTCCTGAAGTCCATCTGGAATGTCTTCAGTTTCATGTCTTATTCATTTGACCATTTTCCACAAAATAGTTTTTTCTAAAGCTGCTCTAAAACCATTTCCTGTACCTTTAAGATTGCAATAGTTGTTGGAGATCCAAGGAGACTTTTGTGTGAGGTTCATTTGTGACTCCCCCGCCCTCTTCACCCCAATTCATTGTATCTTTTTCAGTAGTTAAGGCTGGTGGGCACCTTTTTCTGTAAGGTCGTTCTGTTGGACATAAATGCCTTCTTGGTCATATATAAGGTAACAAAAATGCTTCTGGCACTTTTTTATTACAACTTTTCAGCATGCTGCACAGCAGCCACACTTCTCTACAGCGCAGCTTAAACACATTGGCAAAGTCAATAGCTCTGCCTAAATACTTATAAGGCCCCAAAGGCGAGACCTATTGGCTATGCCAATAGGTCTCGCTTTGGGACCTTATAAGTGTTTAGCCATGCAACAGTTGATGTTGTTGCACCAAGGATATTGTGCTAAATAACTAAACACTTATAAGGTCCCAAAGGCGAGACCTATTGGCTATGCCAATGCTTGTTCCATCTTGCGCTTCCTCCTTTTGTCTCCTTTTGCGATTTTCACTCTCTTAATCTTGATCAAAGTCTGATGAGGAAACAGAAGCGCTGGTACCCAAAAATGGGTGCCCGTGGCCCCCATCAGCTCGAATTAAGCACTGCAATTTTTTGGCTTTTATGTCACTTTCATTTGCCTCCTGCTTCTTACTTGTGTCCCAGTTGTCAATCCTGTGTTTGTCCTTCCCATGGATCTTTTCCTCTTTACCATTGCTTTGATTGGCTGGCATCTCTGCTTCCACTTCTTGATTTTCAAGCACTCTTTTTTTAGGTCGAGAGTCAGTGCACATGCGCTGTCTGCAAGACATATTGTATGCACTATACAGACTGTAATCCCTCCTGCTCCTTACCATAGGTTGATTCCAGTGTTGCTCTTCTTTGCAGCCTCCTAATTGGTTCCCAACCTGATACATCACTTCTGTTTTCTTGCTCCGGGGCACAGCTGAACTACAGATGGATTTCCATTGATTAGTGGCCATCCGCTTTTATGATGTACTATGTCTTCTACCTCCCTGCCATCCCCTGCCTTGCATTTTTCCTTATTTTTTACATGTTGCCAAGCACTTACAGCGCAGCACACCACACTTTCGAGGCTCCATTTTGGCACCCGCTTTCATATTTACAACACGAATGCCGCACTTTATGTTTGAGCACAGCACCCGCTTTCATGTTTTTTTTCCATGTGCCACCAAGCACTTCCAGCGTGGCACACCACGCTTTCGAGGCTCCATTTTGGCACGCTCTTTCATATTTACAACACGAATGCCGCACTTTATGTTTGAGCACGCTGCCCCCTTTCATGTTTTTTTATTTAATACCATGGCAGCCGCTTCACGGGCTACCATGCACATAACTTTTATGTACATGGGTGCTGTGCTTTATATTTGAGCATGGTGCCCGCTTTTATATTTACAAAGCCAATTGTTCTAAGTTTAAAAAATGCAAGACCTATTGCACTGCAAATGCTTGTTTCTCTTGGCTTAATAACTCCATGGGAGTGCATGTGTTTTCAAGCAGTCTCTCTCATGTACTCCTCTCTCCCTGCACTGCGTCGTCCTTGTACTTCTCCCCTGACCCTCTGTTGCTTTAGCCATTGTGCATTTCCTCCACTCCCACAAAACTAACCCCACACTTTATGTTGCCTCCCCCTTGCACTCACTCAGCCTTTGTCTTCTTGACTTTGCACTAGTGGATTCTTTCTCTACTGCTGCCAATTTACACAGCTTCTGGGAAGAAGCTTCAGAAGTCTGGGGCTCTCACTTCAATCTCAGCCCAGAGAGGAAGGAAGAGCACAGATGCACAAGCTGAATGTACTGGACATAAGAACATTGTCTCTCTCCTTTTTGAAAACATTTTCACAAAGCTTTTCTGGAGAGGTCTTTTTCTTCAGTTTGCCATCTAATTAGAAACAGAATATCTCCTTTTAGCAAAGCAATGTATC
>CAWUFW010009318.1:0-100000 GCA_963921515.1 Calotriton arnoldi | reverse complement strand
CTGGAAGTGGGCTGCGGAGGCTCTCCACGAGCTGTTGGAGGGCGTCTGAGTCGAAGGTGTGGTGGTCCTCTTCGTCATCAGAGAAGAGAGGTTCGGACTGCTCCGCAAGAGGTGTTGGATTTCCCTCTGCAATGTGAAGGGGAGATGCAGTTTAACATCGTGTTCACATGTATGTTGACGCATTGTACATGTTTACATTCAGACTGCATGACAGTGTACATTGTGACTGTTTGGGGGGAGCTGCCTATTTGATGCGGGACAGTGGACATTCCGACTACATCACGGATGTGTGTTTGTACTTGTACATTGTCAACTCACATTTCCCTGCAGTGCCAAATGTGATTGGCCAGTTTATAAGCACATTCGGCACCAGTTGTGTCCTCTGTTCTGTTGTGGACGTGTTGCGGTTTGTACCACATTGTTGTCAATGTTGATGTGCTCTGCATGTAATGTGTGTGTGCCGCATTTTGGGGGAGTCGCCCCTGCAGCTCTGATTTAGCTGCCCTTATCCCTTTCATGCGGTGTGCCTCTGGGTTCTGTGCTTATGCAGTGCTGAGATGTTGCATACCTGTGTGCATTGGTCTCTTGGTGGGAGTTGTGGGTCTGGGGCGTGATTTGTCCGCAGATGTGCTATGCTTCATTGTGCATGTGTGCCATTGTGCCCATCTCCCCCGTCCCCCCAGTCCCTGGTGGCTACTGACCCTGTTGCTGTTGTGTCCGGTCATGTTGAGCAGTGTCTGGTCCCCCAACTCCTGCCACCGTCTCCCCACTGATGACTGTGGACACCATTTCCTCCATCTCGTCCAGCTCCTCCTGTGGCGCTGGACTCCCACCTCCAGTCTGCATTGCTGCCTTCCGGTTGTTTGCGAGTTTCAGCTTGGTTTTGCGCTTCACATCATTCCAGCACCTCTTGACCTCGTCCATTGTCCTCTTCAGCACTCCGACTGCATTCACCTTGTCCACGATGGTCTGCCATATTCCATTTTTAGTTGCCAGTGACACAGTGGAGGTGACGAACAGTGGTTGATGGTGTTCTATCACCTCCGTTATCAGGATCCTGTTTTCCTGCGGACTGAACCGCTTCTTCCTACTCTTCTTGTCCTTGCCCTTCCCTGACCCCGAGGTCCCTGGCTGTTCCTCCGGGGGGCTTGTGGGGTTCTGGTTGTCCTCTGCACTTGCTCCGGATGCCTCCATTGTGCTTCGCTGTTGTTTGGCTTTTGTTGGTATGTTTTTTTTCTACTTTTAATAGTGCATTTTCCCGCATGACGCGTGGGAATTGCAGGCCTGTGGCTGGTTTTTGTAGATTTTTGTATCGCGATTGGCGTCATCGCTACTATTTTCACGTTGGGGTTTCGCCTTTTTGCGGCATCGTGTTGTTTTTAACGCGTTCATTTGACGCGTTGTCATGTGACTATCGCATGGTACCGCCGTGTTGTGAATACCACATTGACACGGAGTTGTTTTCCCGCGATAGACTGCGATGTGAAGGGTTGCGTTAAGCTACACTTGCGGTGGTTATCACACGTTCTTGAGAATATGCCCCTCTATGTGTTAGAGAGCTGTCTATTATACTAAAATTCTATTCTTCAAATAACTTGAAAGGGATGTGTACTGGTAAATGGAATAGGAACAGAACAATGACTAAAGAAATATATTTAAAGTGTTCTATTTGCTACCAGTTTTCAAGCACTTCTTTTAAATGGAGGATGCTCAAATATCTTGTAAATGTTGTTATGTTGAGCTATGTTAGGCTCTTGAAACTTGTACAGAGTGTTTAGAATGTGCCATTTGCCATTGAACATTGTACAAGGCCTATTTGTTCAATGTATATTAATGTGGAATATTTGCCATCCATTGTGCTAAATGTTCCTGCAGAAGTCCAATGCCCATTTCAATTATAATAAATCCTGTCATACTGAGAAATATTTTAGTAACATGCTGTGCTTTAAAGTCCACTATTTACCACATATATTCTGCAGATAAATATGCAAGTGACTTCCCAAATACACAATCAACATATGAGAAGCGGTGTTGTTGACCTACTGCACCCATATTTGCAGCTTAGTCATAAAGAGTTATGTGTAGGTACTGTAAGAAAAGTACCGAATCACGTATTTTTCCACATTTACAAAGGTGCCCTAACATGTGCAGGAATCCCAAAAGCATGGTAACAGACCCCACAGCCCGCTGTGCACTGTGAGGCAAAACCTATTGGTCAGTGTCACCAAACTGGCACTTTATTCACTGCTGTAATCATTTTTGGGTTTTACTTGTCAATCTCAAATCAGGCTTATAACTAGGGCTCCCGGTTCTATGGTGTTTATTTTTTTGACATTTCCGTCAGTATTTATGCACATTTATTTTTGCCCATCCTATTGGTATTTATCCATATTTATTTTGTGTGAACTGATGAGATGATAACTTGTACATTTCTGCATTTATTTAACGGATAAACGTGCGCTCATGCTTTGCCTGTCAGGTTTTAGCACATTACACAGCCATAAATAATAAAATATTAAACCCACATTAAAAAAAATAGTATAATAGCACATTTACATGTTGAGATATGCAGTCATTTAGGGCATCTCACTGAGCATTGTAACTCCCCATGCTGCCAATATGTACAGCTATTAGCCCGAAAGTCATTATTCTCAGCATGGTGAGTCAATCAAAAGAAGCCAAATTATCTGTATTTTTTCGCTTAAAAAAAAAATAATGAAAGACTGTGTTTTCTGTCTGTATTTATTTGTAAAAATTAGTAAAAACGGAAAACAGGGAGCCCTACTTATAACTAAAGGCATGGTCAGTATATTTACAGTGTATCAATAGCAAGCACTGACAATCCAACTCGGTTTGCCATTTCTACATTAAAAAAATGTTTTCTTTAGATTCAGCCAGAAGCATGGAACTGGAAGCACGCGGAGAGCATGGGTGCAAGCTTCCATCACACAGCACAGTCTAGGCCAGGGGTCTTCAAACTGTGGGGCGCGACCCCCAGGGGGGCCGTGGAGCGATGCAAAGGGGGTCGCGCCTTCCCATTCACACTTCTGCCGAGGCCCAAGGTCTTCAGCCCCCCTCTTCCCCCGTCCTGCGTCTCAGCCCGGGCTGCTGCAGTGCAACTCGAGCTGCTGGGGGCTCAGTTGGGCAGTGTCTGGAGTCTTATCTCCGGCACGCCCGAGTTTTTCACAGGTCTTTAAAGACCATTTGCATATTTACATGCCTTTGTAAACTGGTTACAGAGGCTTAGTTTTTTTTCCTGGTTCCAGTACCCCCTGGGCCCCCACTCTGCCTATTCCTTACATTTGTATTTTACATTTACTGCTGCAGTGTGAGAATGCATTTCATGAAAAGGAATATAAAGTAGGGTTGCCAAAAGAAAAATGCCTGCCGTGTTTTGTTTAAAGAGCCTGCAAAGACCTCCTCTTGACACTAAATAGACTTATAAATAAAAAAGTATGTATGCATTCGTTATGTGACTTTTCTGTCTTTGTTCTCTTTAATTATCAGTCCTGGATCATTGAGGCAGCCCTAGAACACAATTAAAAGTGCTTTCTATTTATATTTGCTGTTCGAAGTATGCACAGATAAGTGCTTAAAATACAGCTTTAGGTGACTGCTTATTTTTGTACCGACTGGGCCATCAAAATAATCTGCTGGCAACCCTAACCATAGGACTGGAAGTTTGTTGCAGGATCAGCACATTATTTATTTCCTCGATCCCCGATTAATGCCATAATAGCAATAGTTTAACTTGGATCTTAAACCCTACGCCGCCGTCCATAACATGCTGAGTTACTTCAAGTGTCTGGGAATGCACTCTGCATTCAGACAACTCACTCGTCATTCTCGCCCTTCACTTTCACGCTCACCCTGCATTCACAGTGATCACTCTGCACTCACAATGCACTTGCGCTGTTCATCCTATACCTCACCCTGCAGCCACATGAGTACACTACTCATCCTGCACTCATGTGACACTTCACTCACCTGTCCCCCTCACTGCTCAATATGCAACTCACTCAAACAAGCCCATCAGTAATCATACACTCATTCGAACCATTCTGAACTTGCATCCGCACCTAAATTCATAAGCCACCTCACTCACCCTGTAGTCACTCCTCTTACCCTACTCTCACACTGTTGCATCGCTCACCGTGCACTCACATGGGCACTCTTGTCACCCACACAGTGCAGAGGGTTAACGTTCCTGCTACAAAGAATATGTACCATGCAGATCACAGAAATGAGTGTGAGTAAACTATGAGTAGCGCTATAAAAAAATGAAATGTTTGTCAGAAAAGTGCTATAGAGAGATGACGTGAATTGTTGGTGAGTGGCAGTGAAGGAATTCATGGAGAAGGAGGAAATGGGGGTGGGGCACCAAAAAAGACTGTTGCACCGTGTGCGACCAGTGTTAGGACCAGCCCTGGCTGGGAGTGTTAAAGGTGAAGTGAGAGGTTGAATGGGGAAAGTTCAGAAGTTGTAAAAAGGGGTGAAATAAAATGGCCTGCAAAGTGAGAGAGGGATCCGGGGTTAGGAGAGGACAGAGGGATGGAAGGGGGGGGTGAGAGGAAAGCTGCATGGGTAAACTGCTTAACTCTGCACAAAACCGCCAGGGTTTTAAGGGACCCCTGCTTCTCCCGGCCAGGGCCAAGTGAGCTTCTAATGTGGCAGCAAGTATTCCTGCGGAGTGGAAGGCCCTTCACAAAGGTTGACTAGAAATCTTTCTGATGTTAATTGCTGTATTTTGGTTATACACTGGTACTGATGGGGTGAAATCTTTCCTCAGTGTTACTGTGTACGCGGCATCACATAACATCATTTACCTTTTCTTCCCACACAATTTAGTCAAGCCTGTCACGTAATTTGGTCCTCACCTGCCTCATAATTCCAGTAGCCCTGCGTAGAGGTTTAGAAATTTTTGTCAGGAGGGGGTCCTTACGCCTCAAAATGTTGACAGGGGGGTCTCGGCAACCAAAAGTTTGAAGACCTCTGGTCTAGGCATATGGAAAGAGGTGCGCCCGACCGCCTGTACTGCACACAAGGCAAACGTGAAACTGAGAATACATTTTAGAACGTTAAGTATGATGTGCTGGGTTTTATTACAAGAAAGGTGTATATGTAATGTCGGCTTGTTTGAGTGGGTTATACTGTTCGATTCTCTCTGGGAAGTGTTAACATCCCAAATTCTGTCTCGTCAAATGAATATAATATTGAGCGAGCAGAAGACCAACAACCAAAATGAGGCTGTTGCAGGCAGGAACCCAAGGGACGTGGCAGCAACGGTGTAAAAAAGAATTTGGGATGTTTTCTCCTTCTTGTCGTGGCCTTGGGTAATCGCGGAGGCTGATATTGTTTAGGCTCATTCTAGCCTGGTGGAGCTGCCTGTTATACCTGTAGGCCCTCTTGTATACTTTTGGTGAACTTGTTCTAATATTAGGAATTCGCACCCTTGGATGCTATCTAACTTTAATACTGTAAGGTTTGGATGTGAGCCCATGCGTAACATATTATTGCGGTGATCAACAACCAAATGTTGGGATCCTTCTAATAGCCATCAGTGGCACATCCTTTCATCTCTTCGTGGTCTTAATATAGACGGTTCATACTTCGGACACCATATAATACTTGACGGGGAACGATTTACAAGCAACGAAGCCTGCTACTCACTAGCCTTTGGATGTGTTTGACCCACTCGATATTTAGTGCCCTGAAGAAGTCCTACTCTAGGACGAAACGCGTTGGCTGTACTGTGTGAAAAGTCATAAATTTTGACTTTGTTTTTAATCTACTGGAAATGGAATAAAAAGAGAAAGTCTGAAGAACATCTTTATTGGATATGGACTATATAATTGTTTTTTGCGCTTTAGAATTGATGTGTGGTGCACCTGTGCTTGTGTTCTGAACTGTTAGGTTCCCAAGGGAACTAGCACTGTGACGGTGGGTGCGATTCAGTGTGCACACAGACCCCAGTAAGTATAGAGGGGCTAACACTGGTAGAGGGATAGCAGGTTAGGTGCTGCTAGTCAGAAGATTCCACTCTCAGGTCCACCTGTTTACACATGCTTGTGGGCAGTTAAGTACAGGCTGTTGCAGTAGTCCAGTCGAGAAAGAGCAAGGGAAGTCACTAATGTCTTCTGAAACTGGGGGGGAATAAAAGGAAGTATCTTCTTAATGAGCTTTAAGGTATAAAAGATCGTAGACGCAACTGCACTAACTCGATCAGTGAGGGATAGCTTGTTGTTGATTTAAATTCCAAGATTGTGGGCTTTGCTGACAGGGGATGGAAGAGAGCCCATGTCCTGCGGCCACCAAGTGGGCGTCCAGAAGGATTGGTCTGCCCCAAAGAGCTGAACTTCCGTCTTACCCGAGTTCAGTTGGAGGCAGTTGTCTGCCATCCAGTGATTGGTGGCCTGCATGCACTTGCTGAAATTGCATCCAGTTTCTAACGAGTCATTGGCCAGGGACACCACGATTTGAGTATCGTCGGCATAGGAGGTAAGGCTAAAACCGAACAACTTGAGGATCATTGTGAGAGTTAAAGTCTGCGGCCAAGCCACACGTGGGCATCTCTGTCGGCCTTGATATTGAAAGGAAGCTAAAGGCATGTATTGAAGGCCAGAAGATGGAGGCCAGAGCGGGCCTGGGAGATGTGTAAGCTATTCCAGCTTTACTGAAGCTGGGTTGGCACAGGTATAACCGATTTTAGAGACCACATTGTGTACATGTGAGCAAGCACTGGCGCGTGGCCACTGTATCTGTTGCCTCCCTAGCACTAATGGTCTTTGAACTGAACTGGAAGACTTTCTTCTGTGGTTTACCTCTGTCACTAAAGGATAAATCTATAAATCTGTAAATAGTTCATTACTTCAGCCTCCCCACTGTCTCTCCTAGTCAGAGATACAGATGTTGAGAGCCGCACCACAGTTTGTGTTGTCATGAAGGAAGGCTTTGGTCGTCGATCCGGCAGGCAGGATTCCAAGTGTGGGGTGTATGCTTGAGGGTGGGAGACAGAACCCCAGTTATTGGGGTGTCTGCTTCGGTTGGGGATTGACACAGTGCCAAATATGGGGTGTGTGTTTGTGGGTGTGCTCGCAGGCAGAACATTGGGTATGGGGTCTGTCTGTGGTTGTTGGGGCGGGCAGCACAGTAATGTGAATGTGTGTTGTGTGTGTGTTTGATAAGATGGTTTAAATGCCTGACTCTGGGTGTGACATGTGAGCGTGTCGGTGGTCTTAATATATGTGTTTTGGTGCAGTGCGACTTTGTGTGTGTGCGCAGGCACGTGTGCTCTGGTGTGGAGTGCTGCATGTTTGTTTGCATATAAAAGTGTTCTTTGTTTAGCATTTGTGGTGATATAAGTATGCTGCTTCATTGTGGGTTTGTCTGCTGTGGGACTGGGAAGCAAACTCTTACAGATACTTATTAAACTAAGATTTATGGAACCCTAATTTTGGAAAAGCCACTTCCAAGAGCCGGAGTAGGTAGGCGAGATGCTCAAACGTCAGTCACACATGATCAGAGGCAGTGTTTAAGATGCGTCCCTCGAGAGCAGAAACCACAGATGCGCAGACATCATTCCTACAGTCTGTGGCTCCGGCTGGCTGACTATTGCATGTTGACGACTCATTGCAAATTACAGGTTGACATCAGTTCAAACAGAAACAAGTACATGCAGGACATGCCTGCTCAGCCTACCCATAGCTACAGCACTTACTGCCTGTTAAAACTGCTCCATGCAGGCCTGAAGCGGCGGCGCTCTAGGCCTCTGGGGGAGTGAACTGCACATATTTATTTATTTTATTTTAGTGATACATGGCGCAAAGGCATTAGATCCAGGGCCGAACTGGAACCCAAAGTTGCCCTGGCAAATTTTGTACGACCAGCCCCCCTACAGTGCACAGTGAGTGCAGCGAGCGAGCCTGACCCCTATAAAGCGAGTTTTTGGAGGGGGGGGGGTAGACACTCCAAGTATAATTGTGAGGAAACGGTGCATTCTACAACACATTTATCATTATATATTCAATTGTATTAGCTTTTAAAGCATAGCAAATGATGACCTTACTGTGCACCAGGATACAGCAATCTTTACTGGGGCTCGTCCATGATTCCCTCACTATCACCCACCAACAGTGCCTCTCATCTATCGATAGCCCCTCCCTCACATGTATTTCATTTGTGTTATAGCACCTCTCATATCAGTGTAGGGTGTCAGAGGACTTTACATCACACACACGTAAGGAGACAATGAATCATAAATGTGTAAATCTGTGTATAGAAAATGTTACATAAAGCAGAGGGGACTACAAGGTGTAGGATTCACATGACATCCATATTGGTAGACACTTTTTAAGAGTGCTTGGTCTGGAGAAGCACAAACTCAGGATTCCAAGCATAGCACAGTGGTTAGGGCTGACTTTAATAACAAGAATGTATTTCTATCCAAACAAACCTTTTTTTAGCAACATCAGAGTAATGAAAGGCTGGAGAAAAAACATAACTTTCTAACCTGTACCATACAGCTTGTATGCAGCTCTTTGATGGTGATTCATAGCTCACTGTGCTAGATTACGATTGTAACTTATGAACTGTGCAGTAACAAAAGAATCTCTGTGACAAAAGCAGTAACCCACTGACCTGTGCACATAAAATATTGTTCTTTGACATGCATGGTAAATGTTCTTTGCAACAGGCATATTAACCCTCTGCACTACCTTAGATGAGTCAAAACTGCCACTAGAGACAACTCCCATCTCTCTCCAGCAGGTACATTAATCACCAGAGTTATCTTGACACTTTTATTGTTGCCGGAAAACTGCTGAATATACATGAAACTTTGCAGTGCTTATAAAACTGCTGCACTGCTACAAAACCGGCCCCCACTAACAACCCCCTCCCCCTCAGGGAAACGCCGATGCCCAGTACGGCTAGACCAGCCTTGTTTAGAGCACTTTACAAGAGGGCAGGAAGTACCTTCTGGTTAACAATCATCATAAAACAACCTGTTAGCACCAGGAAAACATCCTTATCAGGTAGGGTCCTTACCAGCAAGGACACTATAGGATAAGAAGTTCTTGGCTAAACATCCTAGTAAGTCAGCTGCAGAGCACCAAGAGAGTAGAGAGGACAAAAGGCTTCATAACAGGATACAAGACCAAGTCAAAGGACTTTACCCAAGTGTCGCTCATGTCAAAGGATTTTGAGTTCTCTTTTGAATGTAAACAAACAAGAGGTTGCGCAAAGGCATGGACATTCATTTACGAAAACACCTGGGGAATCACAGGAAGTGACCTTTGACCCAAGATGGACACCACTAGCTCCAAAATGCTACCAGTCATCTGGAGAGGGCCCCAGGAATCTATCCTCTGCCCCATCAGCTAGGGGAAGAGAGAGGCCCAGGCCCTTGTAAGAGTTAGGCCAAAAGACCATAATGTGAAAGGACTGTGTAGTCTGAGGGAAGGCGGGGACCACATTGGTCGAATAATGCACATGAGCACGTGAAGCCCAGAGGGAGATTGATGCCAACTCCATTAAAGAATGAGGCCTTTGGGGTGAGTTAGGCCCAGACCAGAGAATAAATCCTGCACGGAAGCCCGACTGAGATTCATGAAGGAGGCTGTTGTACTCGATAAACCCTGCCAGTTGCTGGTGCACTAGTTTCTCCAGAACCTTCGCCGGAGCGGAGAGCAGGGAGATAGGCCTGTAGTTGCTAGTGATTTCAGGGTCAGCGTTGGCTTTTTTCAGAATAGGAAGAAGAAAGGCGTGCTTCCAGGCTGCAGGATAGAGACCTTGTCTGAGTGAGGAATTCCAAATGGCATTTAAGTGGGGGTTAAGACACTATGCCAGGGCACTGTATTGTTTTGCCGGCTAAGGGTCGCCAGGGGACCCTGATTTACACTTCTGAAGCTCTGACAGTGAGGCTTCCATAGAGATCTCCACAAATTCTTGGAAAACTGGCCTATCAGTCTGCTCTAATTTGTGAGCATTAGTCATCTGAGGAGCGTCGGGTACAACAGGGAAGGTAGAGGTAGAGAGGCACATGGGTGAGAGGGAGGCCCAGAGGGCCCCCAGGGGTCCCTTGAGCCAGTAATAGCATTACATTGTTTCATATGGCATTTCATAACAGTTTGTGCTATTTATATGTGCTAAACATACCAGGTGTTACAATAACACAATGTAAATGTAGTCAGAGTATCAATCTCGAAAACAAGAAAGGCTAAGTTAGCCTAGAAAGGCTGAGTTAACCTAGAAAGGCCTACTTAGCCTAGAAAGGCTGAGTTAACCTAGAAAGGCTGAGTTAGCCTAGAAAGGCTGAGTTAACCTAGAAAGGCTGAGTTAGCCTTGCCAATACTCAAACTCCTGTACACAGGTCAAAATGAAGTCAGCCCCGAGTGCTTACACTTCCAGGTGCATGCCTTTTCCCTCTCTCTGGAAACGTTCATTCTCTACTTTCACCATTTCCTGTGGGAATTGATCCCAGTAGTGGGGGCACAGAGCTGTTGCCTGCTTTTCAATGCCAGCAATGAAAGGTACGGTTTGGGGCACTTCAGTAATGAAGTATACAGCTGGTGCTAAGAATCTTGAAGTGCCTTGCACATTGATCCAACTACAGGATGCTCGAGCTGCTGGGCACGCTGCAGCCACAGCAGAATGAGAGGGGAGGAGGGCAGCTATGGGCTCATATTTTTGAGATGTGAGACAAGTATTGTGAGCCCAGAAGGCTGGGCTGCAGCACCTGCTCACCACAGTCCTGGCCAATCCACAGTCACTGAGAGGTTACTGGTGCAGGGCGTCATGGAGGCGTGAAGAGCAGGGTCCCTGTGGCACTGCCCAGGTTGCCCCTGCCTTTCACCAGAGGTGACTGCCTTTGCTTCCTCTGAGGCAACGGGTCACAAGGGCAGGACCAGGGGTGCAAGAGAAGAGTGAGGGGTGACTGCCGCGACCTCCAGTGACCCCTAATTGAAGTCCATGTGCGAAGAGCTGTTGGGAGGGAATTCTAGAGCCTTGTGGCATTTCCAGAGAATGCCTGCCTCATGCAGTGCTCTTGCCTGAATGTCAGACAGTTGAGCCGGAGGGACTTCTCATTTCTTGATACTCGTTGAACTCAAGACATTTCCAACCAGGCAGGAGGGAGTGGCGTTGTGGAAGACTTTATGAGTAATACAAGCATTGGGCTTTTGCACTGATGGGGAGTCATTGCAGGTATGAAGAATAGAAGAGATGTGGTCCACTTTCCTGTGATCTGTCACAAAGCAGGCGCCTGCGTGGAGTACTGCTCTCAGAGAAGCTAGATGCGCGTTAGAGAGACAAGAGAGGAGCGAGTTTCCACAATCCAGTCTGGAAATAACCAGTGCCTGCACCACAGCTTCCAAGTCCTGCTCCGGAATGAGCTGCCCGAAGCCTGAGCCCTCTTTGTTGGTGACTTGCCCTTTTGGCCATGGCTGAGATTTGCATTTTGAAGGTCTAGACACGCGTCAAAAATAAAGCCCAGTGATTTGGCATTCTCCACCATGGCCAACTCGCAGTTCAGGGGACCGAGTGATTCCAGCCACTCTTGGATAGGAAGGTTGGATTTTTTTGATGAGAATAACAAAAATTCAGGGCTTTTTGGATTTAGTTTTAAGTGGCAGTTAGTAATCAATTTCTAAACCCTTTTGAGGGTGGAGGAGAGTATGCTTATTCCTTCAGGTAATGATATCATCATGCGTATTTGTGTATCATCTACAAATGGATGATAAAGATTTCCTCAAAATCTTGCCAAGTGGTTCAAGATATAGATTGAACAGGGCTCCTGAGAGGATAGAGTCCTGCACAACCCTTTGTTTCATGTTGTGTTTTGTCCAGAGGCAGAGCTCCCTATTTTCACTATTTGTGAATGGAGAGACACAAAGGAGTTAAATCACTATAGGACTGTCCCTTCCATGCTCAACCTTTCCAGAGCCGTGGTGGTTGGCTGTATCGGAGGCAGACGAAAGATCTAGCAGCACGAGTAGGCAGGAGTCCCAAAGTCGAAGAAGCAGTGAGAGACATCCAAAATTTTCAGAAGGTCCATTTCTGCGCTACAACCCTGCCAGACTGGAAAACGTCGAGCGTGGATATGGAGCAATAGTTGTGATGCTACAGAACTTTCAAACAGGGTCTTTTTTGGGACGGGGAAGACCGGTATGATTTTCAAACTGTTAGGGAAAACACCTTGTTTCAGTGAGGAGTTAGCCAGGAGGCCCACTATGGTAGCAGCATCTTGGCCATTTCCTTCTGAGGGTGCCAGGCTATGCGTCTGAGAAGTGATTGGAAGGTTTGGACTTAGTTATAGTTTCAAGTAACTTTGACTCAGATATTGTGCCAAATTGTGACCAGATCCACTGGGCTTTTCGGATCAGTTTGCAATCATCTAGGATAGTGGATTTTGGCAATTTACTTTCTCTATATAAGAAAGAGAGTTATTGGTTGAGGGGTGGAAGCTCACTCAGATAACAACCACAATCCTTGTCAGGGTGAACCACCAAGGCTGTAAATTAACCTGTGCTTAACCCTCAGGTAGATTAGCACAAAGAAGTCAGGCTTAACTAAGAGGCAACATGTAAAGTATTTATGAAGCACAAAAACAGTAATAAAGAGAAAACACCACATATGAAAAACAGAGTACATTTTAATAAATAAAATGAGACCAGAAAAACAAAAATCGTAAATATGCAATTTCAAACTTTTAGATAGATATAGTACCTAAAAGCATAAAGCACCACTCACTGCTGGATACAGGAACCAGGCTACTACCACTGAAAATGTTGCCTTCTAAAGTCCAGTGCGAAGAGTCCAGTTCGCAGTGGAGGGGGCCACTAGGAGCAGGCTAGAGCTTTGAGATGGCTGTCACTGTGGGCTGTCATTGCTGTAGTGTGAAGTACAGATTCTGCAGTCATCGCCGGCTGTCGCTGTATCGTGAAAAGTCGGGTTCACCGAACTTTTACATTGGCTGACTTCACAGGCGGCAGAGTATCGGCACAAATGGGCCCGTTCACGTTCGCGAAGAGCCTACAACTTCAGGATTTCTCCTTTTCTTGAAGAGGAGTGCACTCTGATGACAGCCCAGTATAAAGGACCTGGGGAGGCATCTGCTGGGGACCAGGGACTCACTTTAGGAGAGACCAGCAAGGCTCAGGCAGGTTCAATTGCAGGCCCAGGCACGTCCTGTGCAGCAGGTCAGCTGGGCAGTTGCAGGGACCCCTCTGAACCTTGTTATGTCCCTGTAGGTCAGAACAGGAGGTCAGCCAAAGGACCCTTCGAGTTACTCATCTAGCGTGGGATGAAGGAAGTAGGTCCTATCTTCCTTCTCAGAGATCAAGGCAGGTCTCCAGAAACAGGGCAGTTCTCTGGAGACACAGCATGCCTCAAGTAGCAGGGCAGTCCTTTGGCAAAACATGGCAGTCCTTCCTGTTGTAATGTTCGCAGGTCCAGGAGCGCACTGAGTAATGACTCTGAAGGTCCAATATTTATACCTTGTGCCAGAATTTGAAGTGGGGGGACTCCCATTACTACCACCACCTCTTGTTCTGGAATGTTCTTCCCTTCGATTGTCAAGGCTCCATGAAGACTGGGGTGACAAAAGTCTTGTGTCAGGTTCCTTTGTGTGTGCAGGAGACAAAGCCTTTTGAAATGTAAGTGAGCAGGGTACCGCTCTATCCCCAACTACCCTAGCAGGATGGCCCATCCTGTCCAAATCTAATTCTCTTTTGTCCAACTGTCTGGAAGGAATACACAAATCCCAACAGCAGAGCCATTCTCAGTCGTGCGACCCAAGACACTGGCAGAAGGCACAATGCGTAGGACAAGAAATGCAAACTGTCTAAAAGAGAAGAACAAGGGGATGGGCTAATTTAATGTCAGCAAGGTTAGGCCACTACCAAATTATTAGAAAATAAAATCGCCAATGCTGACTCTATTTAGCCAACACAATAGTTTCAATTTGTGGTCACATAACTTAATTACTGTGGTAACCATTTAATTTCAATATTGTTCGTAAAAAACTTTCCAAAATGCATACAACTCTCATCAATAGAGGAACAACATCATCATGAAACAAAACAATTTCCATTCATTGAGTGTCCCACATTAAATAAGCATCAATACATTAACACAACAGTGAACTATTATACAAAATATCAAACCACATAATCAAAACATATAACAGTGCATGTCCCAGTTCTGAATTTTACAGCAACCAAGGGGTATTAACTCAGATATCCTTACCAAACCCCTGTTTTTTATGGCTTACGACCAAGGAATGTCAGCTCAACCCTTAACTTAATTTAAGGCCTAACCATGATCTAGCCATTGAATTATTTCCACCAACAATTCCCTGTATGCCTGTATTTTTCTTTTTTGTGGACACACTCCCTAGTTTTCTTAAGCTGCCAATGCGTTTCAAACCCAGCGTCACTTTGGGGTTCTCCTCAAGACCCAGATCTGTAGAACAATTGGTTTTAGTTGAAAACTACGCAGGGTGTCTACGAAAAAGTGAAAAACTTTGAAGTGAAGGGATTCCCTATACTAACCCCACATCTTGTTCAAGAAAATTCTTCCCTTCCACTGTGAAGGCTCCAAGAAGTCTGAGACTAATCAAAGACTAGTGTCAAGTCCTGTTGTGTGTGCAAGAGGCAAAGCCCTTTGAAATGTAAGGGCGGCTGGGCACAGCTCCACCCCCAACCATCCTGGCAGGATGGCCCAACCTGTTCACACCTAATCCCCTTTTATCTCACTGTTTGGAAGGAATACTCAAAGCCTAATAGCAGAGCTATTCACAGTCCCAGGACACTGGCAGAGGGCACAAATGGTTTGGACAAAAAAATGCAAACTTTCTAAAAGTGGCAGTTTCAGGATTGTGACTTAAAATCCGATTTTACCATTAAAGATGATTTTAAAGTACAATTCATTTGAGTTTAAACACCATAGTTCTATCTTTTCCCCATCAAAAGCTATCACTTATTAAATGTTATAAGGTAACCCCGTGTTAGCCAATGGGAGGGATAGGTCTTACAGTAGTGAAAACTACATCAGGAGCTTTTCACTACCAGGACACCTTAAACCTAAACCTGCATGTCCTACTTTTATTCCATCCTGCCCTATGGGCCTTTAGGGCCTGCCTTAGAGTGACTTATATGTAATAAAAATAAAGGTTTAGGCTTGGCTGAAGGTTTATTTTGCCAGGTCGAATTGGCAGTTTAAAACTGCACCACAGGCTGCAACGGCAGGTCTGAAACACAGGATAGGGATCTTCAGTGGTCAGAAGTGTGCCCTCGCAGATAATGAGACAACAATAGAAACCCTTGCCCCTGGCCATTGTTTTATTTATAACGGCAAAGACTTAATAGGAATGCCACAAAGGGGATATTTTCATATATGTGATATGCCGCCCAGATCATCATAGAACTGAGACACCGGGGATCAGGAAAGGCTGGTAGGGCCGTGCTCAGGTCCCTCTCATGCAAACCTGGTGAAAGTTTCAGAGGCGCTGACTATTGTGGGAGTACCACTTTAGGCCAGTTCAGCTCTTTTAGAGAGAATGTATGTAGGAGGTGTGTTATATCTGGTGTATTGTACCATGCATCTTCCCCAGTGCTCGGGTCCCTGCTGCTCAGCCAGTATGAATGTGCTGTGTGGAATGTTGGTGTGCATGTTGATGCCCTGGAATGCTAGGGTGCCTGTGAGGTGCTGGAGTATGGGCTGAGCAGCAAGGAGGCTGCTCCTAGTGGGGCTTATCATAGGGCTTATCATAGAGTTTACCTTAGAGGTATCCTAAGAACTAAGATATATACTTACCTGCAACTAAGATCAATTAATCTTCATCTTGAGCTTACATCTCGGCTACTGGACCTTTTCATCATAACATTTTGGTGACGATTTGGAGAAAGAATTTCAGTAACTACGCGTGAGGAGCAATTTGAAGTAACTATTCAAGTAACTACTCAGAAGAAACTACTAAGGGAACATTTCAAGAGCCTGAAATAAGCAACTAAATGCCTGGCAGCCTCACCAGTGTCCTCTACACCAGCCGGCCCTAGCCAGGGAGTTTTTCAGTTATTTATGTTCTTGTTTTCATGTTATTGAGACCTTCAGCGCACTGAACATTTCCAGCAACATTATGGTTTTAAAGGATCTTTCAGCGTTTATGTGGAAAAACTGGCAGATTTTAATTTACTGAAATTGTCAGGTCTGACAAGGAAGATAACTTCTCAGCAACTAATGCCAGCTCTTCGGCAGGCCTGCACTGACTTTGCCTGTTCTTTGGATCTGTGATGTGCACCTTAGTTACTACGTGAGCAATTTGTTACGAAACCGACGGCCGCATGTGACCTGCAAGCAGTAAAAGTCACTTTTCTGTGTTTTTACTGGCCTGTTGTGAACTCTGCTGAGCCGTTTCCTTTGTGTGTGCCGTGTCTTCTTTTGAAACTTTAGCGCAAGCCTGCAAGTTTTTTTTTGTTAGCAGGTCCAGTAGTTGTGTGCCGTTGTAAGGTAGGCGCGTGAAGGTTCTGCGTGACAAATGCGGCGCCTCTCTGTTGCTAAACAATGATGCGTGCTGTGCAACAATGTTTAGTGCACACACGCGCCTGGAGCCTCCCAGGACGGTTCATCTCTACGTGCCTCCATCTTTCTTCATTTCCTCAAGCTCAGTGAACCGCCTTACGATGCTCACTCCGATGCTGGAGTAACAAACTGTTCATTTCACCAATGCACGACATTGCGCCGCACTGGAGGTGCCATCCTTGAACAGGTCTTTGGTGATTGAATGGCACGGGAGGCGCGTCATCTTATACTGCATCTGGATTTATTCATGAGGTGACCAGTTGTTCTGTCAGTTTCTCCTCTATTGAGCAAGATAACACGATGCTCTTCAATCTCAACATTTTCTTACTACTATTGGAGAGGTCAAGTTCACCAGCTCTGTGTACCCTGTGTCAAGTTTAGGTGTAGTAAAGTTTATTGGATACTTCTGGATACCCCGCCCTGCTTGAGGAACTGCGGTGCAGCATCTCAAGCATCCTGGTGTTGAGATGCATTTCGGGTCAGGAGTCGCTCACCGGGGTGGAGGACCAGTCACCTGCATGAGAGAGAATGTTTTTATTTTGAAATGTTCATATGCCATACTGTTGGTTATGCTGACTATTTCTGCTTTTGTTTCTTGCGTATATATGTGTAGAGTGCTTAGCATTGGTCAAAGTGGTATTGGTTGCAAGAGAATGTTAATACTGATTTATTTTGAAATATTCAATGCTATACTGTTTGGTTATGCTGACTATTCCTGCATTTTCTTCTGCCCTATATGCGTAGAGTGCTTTGATGCTTTGATTTTTCATTAGTATGCTTACTTTCACCATGTTGTCATTATGTGCTGTTGTACTTTGTAAGGTGACTTTCTACTGGTACACAAGTTTCCTATGCGTGGGAATTATTACTGAGATTCTGTTATGTTAAATAGTTTTCCTGTGACAGTGTGAATTTCTACTGGTGCGCAAGTTTCCTGTGCGTGGATTTGTCACTTATGTTACTGTAATGTTAGTTTTATTTTTCTGTTAACAATTTGCTTATTATTACACTAGATGCCCTTGCTTGAGGGATGATGTGTGGGGTATAGGTCACATTACTTGTTTTTACACTATATGACCTTTCTTGAGGGATGACGTGTGGGGTGTAAGTCACCCATTACTTGTTTTTTAGGTCTCGCCTAGGCAGCGCATGCGCTGTCTCTCCGAGACCTAAAGTAATCTATATGTTGAGTGAAACTCCGCCTATTGGCGGCTAATATGTCCTGCTGCTCGCCATTTGTTTAACGTTGCATTGCTCTTCTTATCTTGCTTATGATTGGCTCGCGATGCGAAACGTCACTTCCGTTTTGCTTCCGTTTTGCAGGAAGCAGCACCAACCAACTACTGTTAAGTTACGCTGCTGGGCTGTTATTATTCCATTTAGGGACTACTTCCTTGTTTGATGACCTGTGAACAGGGCTGTTAATCAGCTCCAGCTTGTCTCTGGTTTATTTTGTTCTGTACGTGTGTTTGAAATGTCGTCTGTACGGGTTCACCCTTCCGATTGCCTGTATTGCTAATAAACGTAAGGCATTTGTTTACAGCTTTCGTCATTCTTTTATTTACATTTTTCAGATGGGCATGTCTCTGCGTTAATGTTTTTTTTGTATGCACGGGGCCGTGGAGTGTGAAGAAAAAGCAGCGAAAGTGATGCAGGCAGCAATAAAAATGCACGCATAAGCGGAAAGCGTTCTCTTTGAAGTCAGCAAAACATATACAGGCCCACACAGACACTAGCGCGCACACACACAGGGCTACGGGGATCACTTTACCTGCTCTCAGTGCACCCCTGATGATCTCTCTCAGCCTGTGACCTTGCGTCACAGGACGGGCGTAGGACCAGGCGCCATCAGTGTGCAGGAGGTAATCACCAGATTTGCTCTGTGGGTTCGTGTGCCTGTTGCAGAGATCTGCATGTAATTTGAAGGCCATAAGTTTGACTCTCTCAGCAGGGTCATCGTAGACTTTCATCCTTCCAAGGTCGACTCAATGAGTACTGTTGAATCTGGTCTTTTGTAGCAACCGCTATCAGAGAGAGGTGCTTATGGAGCGAATTGAGATGTGAACCTCAAATTTTTTTTGACAAGAAAAACCTGAATAACTAGTGCGTTTGTATAGCAGAATTTTGCCATTTGTATGGCTCATGGCTCTTAACACTGTAGCAAGTGAAGTATGGACTAATTTATTAGGTAATGATGGTTTAAATGCAAGGCCACTGGAATTATGCTGTTCTGTGGCTGCGGTCTTTTCTGTGTCATTATCGAGTTTCCGCACGTGCCACATAATCTATCATCTTCCTCGTAATTTGCAAATTTAAACAAAAAAATGGTTCACACTCAAACAGATCTAAAGTCACTAAAACACTGCCACCCGAGTTGTCTATGTCGCATAATTCCAGGGAAATTAAGTGATTTGCACAGACTCACAGGATATTGATGCGATGCCGATGCCGAGACTCAGTCTGGTTCCCCAGTTCCCATGTCGACAGCTCTGGCCATTATGCAACATTCTCTCACCAAAGCGGCAGTAGTGTAAGTAGGACTAGCCTCTGGCATTTTTGTTTAATATGGGAAAAATGCATGCGTCTTTATTAAGGGCAAGCAAACAGTTTTTGAGCCAGTACCTTCCTGTAGGAGGACTAAAGCACCACAGCAGCAGTATGTTGCTTTTGGTTTTGCTACGGACAACCTAGCCACGGTAAGCTGCTTGTAGGCAAACGGCAGCCTTCCTCACCTTTAAGAAAGGCAGTTGTCTTTTAGAAATGGTAGGCCCTAGTTAACCCCTGAATTGTAAGGCATGTTGCAATGCAATAAGTCTTGCATTTGAGAGTGTTTGAGCTATTGGCATTGTAAATGACAATGTCTTTTATTTATTTGTTTTGAAAACCTGCAAGCAGTGCGTAAATACGCACTTTGTGCTTATAGTAGCTGCTTACTAGAAGCAAGGCTGGCAGTAACTGCGCCTCTTTTACTGTCAGCCTTGCTTCTCGTAAGCAAGGACTATAAGTACAAAGTGCGTGTTTACGCACCGCTTGCAGGTTTTCAAAACACATAACTAAAAGGCATTGTCATTTACAATGCCAATAGCTCAAACTCTCGCAAATGCAAGACCTATTGCATTGCAAATGCTTGTTACACTAGATGCCCGTTCTTGAGGGGTGACAAGTAGGGTGCCAGTCACCCATTTATTGCTTTTACACATTGGCTTTTACATTAGATGCCCTTCTTTGAGGGATGACTTGTGGGGTGTAAGCCACCCAGTACTTGCTTTTACACTAGATGCCCTTTCTTTAGGGATGACGTGTGGTGTGCTAGTCACCCATTGATTGCTTTTACACTATATGCCCTTGCTTTTGGGATGACTGTGTGGGGTGTAAGCCACCCATTGCTTCTTTGTGAGGTTTGGGTGTGTGAGTAGGAGAGTTCTGTGTTGTGTAATTGTATTCTAGAGTGCTTGTTAGTGTTCATGTTGTGTCACTTTGGTTTGGTATGCTATGCCTTTATTGTTGGGATCTGTGTTATCCTTCATTTCATGCTAGTCTGGCCAGCTGGTGTGGTTTGTGTGGTAACAGGAGCGGCATGTTTGCTTAGCATGTGTTTGCATGAGGTGTGTGTGCATTGTGAAGTTTGTGGTATGCTTCTGCATTAGAAGCGGGTGCATGTGGAGGGGATATATTGGACATGTTTATATATAAAAATTGTCCTTTTCTATTTTAAAAGGTGTTGAAGGACTTTTTGCTTCTAATTTCAGTCCTTTATTTGGCAATATGTGATCTTTATTTAATTGTATTTATTTCCATCTTGCATTCTGATCATTTTAAAGCGTTTTTTACAACGGAAAGGTGTGTGTTACATGTGCGTTACATCTGATTTATTTATAAAATGCGTTATTTCCATCTTGCATTTTTACAATATTTTTCTATGCATGTTGTCTTCATTTTACATTTGCAATATTTCCATGCAAGTACCTTTATGTAATGCAATGTTTCCATCTTGTAGTCGCAATATTGTTGTGTGTTCCTGTGAAGGGGAAGATGTGTTATATCTGGTGTATTGTGCTGTGCATCTTCCCTGGTGCTCTGGTCCTTGCTGCTCAGCCACTATGAATGTGCTGTGTGGAATGTTGATGTGCATGGTGATGCCATGGAATGTTTGGGTGCCTGTGAGGTGCTGGAGTATGGGCTGAGCAGCAAGGAGACTGCTTCTGGTGGGGCTTATCATAGGGCTTATCATAGGGCTTATCATAGGGTTTATCACAGTGCTTATCATGGGGTTTATTATAGGGCTTATCATAGGGCTTAGCTTAGAGCTACCCTAAGAACTAACATATATACTTAACTTGCAACCAAGATCAATAAATCTTCATCTTTAACTTATATTTCATCTACTGGACTTTTTCATCATAACAAGGTGTTCAAGCTCCTGAACAGAAAGTGTATCAGCCGTGTGTTACGTTAAGTTATGTTAATAACACTTGCTTCATATGCATGCCCTAAGCTGCTTTTGACTGTGTGGATCAGAGACCCATGGAGTGTAAGGATTTTATGAGTAACATCAAGTCAGTAATTGAGAGAGAGAGGAATTAGGAATAATAATCTCTAAAGTGATTAGTTATGGGGGATTAGTCTCATCAAAGAATTCACACAGACAAAGATTTGCAAGTCAGTTGGGAACTCTAGATCCATATACATAGGTTAAAGTGATGCAGGCCAGTCAACATTAACTCCTTAGATCTCCACAACATGTGTTCCCGCCTGCTGTGCTTTCTTGGTTTAAAGTACGTCATGAGGGATTGTTACACAGCAGTTTGCATCATGGCTGCCACAGTGCTGGAACAGTAGCAAAATGTACATCACCGAGGCATCTGCACCTACCACAAAACATCCACTTATGTCCACATGTGGTGAAATATGAGAGACGCAATTGTTGACGAACGTGTGACGGTTTATGAAGTAGGACGGTCTCTCTACTCCGGCTTGTATCTTAGCACATCTTAGGTTTACAAAGCAAGAGTCTGTGAAACCACATTTTGGTACAGTCCATTTGCATCACCAGCAATAACTGCAAGAGACATACAGTTTCCAGACTGTTGAAACTAAAATAAAACTTAAAGTCAGGTAATGCATTTGAAGGAAAAAAAGATCATCGAAATAGTTGAAGGACGAACTTGGGTGAGGTTTGGCATTCTGGGATTTGTGGGTATCTGAAAGAAGATTGATGAATGCCATGCAGTGTATGCCATACCTCGTTAATGGTCTCTTTAAGGAAACATGCATGAACGTACCAGACAAAGCATCACAAGCTCCATTTATGTCATATCAAAGGTGGCCACTGCACACGTACTATCGACTGACCTTTGTGTGACCTCAGTAACCCTTGAGGATCGGCTGGACAGAGCTTGTTTGTAACCTATTGGTCGCATTACAGGATGCATTTAATAAGCTCACATGGAGCTGCTAGGGTATAATCACAACTTGGTTGTCAACCATCCATGCTGCTGCCAAAGCTCATAACTTCAGACAATCTCATTGGTGGAGGCTGTATTTCACATCCTACTCATTCTCCTATAGGTGCCGAGCACTGTCAATCTCACAGGATTCTGTTTGTAAGCCATTTTGAAGCCGCTCAATCTATGACCCAATGGCTCTGCGTATTCCAGCTTCCAAGGGTGTACCCTTGCCTCACCCTCCACAAAGGGTGTTGGAACTTTGCTGTGACTGTGCTCTGTAGATGCCATGCTCCTCTTTTCTTTTTTCTTTTTTTTTGGTTTTATGTATTTTTTGTTTTTTTTGGTCATAATTTTTTATTGGAGATTAAAGATAGACAATTTCACAGGATATAAAACACAAAACAATGTAGTAAATCATAAATCAGAATGTGACAAATAATATACATCTGTAATATAATATAGAATAGGGAAAAAGGAGGAAAAAGAAAAGGGAAAAAGCTATATATATAGGAGGGGAAAGAAAAGAAAAGGGAATTAAAATGTCAGGAATCTCGAAGAAAAGGGGTCCACACCTGCTGGAATATTTGTTCTTGGTCTTGCATCTTATATATTACCTGTTCATATGATGCTGTCTGTATCATCGCAACCATTCAATCCTCTTTGGAGGGAGGACTAGGTGATTGCCATAGTCTTAAAACACATAGTTTAGCAGTAGAAAGTGCAGTGTGTAAGAGTCAACTCTGAGGTCGTGAAATAGTAGGAAAACTTCTAAGGTAATGTAGCAAAATAGTGGCAGGTGTAAGAGGGAGTGTAAGAGGAATAGTTTCTAGTAGTGTAGCTCCTATTTGTAACCAAAGTTGTTTTATAAAGGGACATTCACAAATTATATGTAGAAGGCCACAATTAGCTCCAGAGCATCTCCAACACCTAGAATGCGATGATAATCCAGCTCGTTGCAACTTTAAGGGAGTCCAATGCCAATCATGTAAAGTTTTAAAAACACAGAACTTCATTCATGCTTCACGAGTGCCCTTATCCAGGGCTTCCAATATGTCTGGCCAGGTATCTTCGTCTATGGTGGTATGAAGCCGTTCCTGCCATTTATCACGGAGAGTAGTAAGAAGTGGCTGTGAGTATAAATGGTTAATCAGAGTTATATATAAACCCGACATGACACCTTTATGTCGGCCCCAAGTGCAAAGAAAAGTCAGAATCGGCGAAGTTTGTAATGTCCCAGGGGGAAGGCCAAGACATCTCTTCAGAGAATGTTGAAGTTGTAAATATCTCGAAGCCTGATGTAAAGGAAGATCAAATTCTTCACAGAGAAGCTCAAAAGATTTCAGTTCACCAGCTACTATAAGCTGATTTAAGATTAAGATTCCTCTCGAGCTCCATTCAGGCCAGAAGAGTGCTTGTCCATTAATACGAATGCTTTCATTCTTAAAGATTGGAGCTTTAGAATGTAAATGATGGGCAGTTCGCAGTAGACGATGTGCACGTTGCCATGTTTGATATGTGGCATAGAGCACAGGATGTGCAGGAGTAGTCCTAGGTTTACGAACATTGTATACAAAATTAAGACCATCCTCACATTCAAGTAACCACGGTCCTCTTTGTACTTCCATTCTTCTCAAGCCTCCTTACGGTGTCTACTAGTTTAGCCTGTGAGATGCTGCACGAGGCCCATCTTCCCTACACCCACTGTGGGACTCCCCACAGAGAGGGCAGAGCATCAGAGCTAATATGTGTTTTGCTAGATGGACAGAATGGACAGGAGGCGCCACGTCCCAAAAACCACCACCCACGCTGGAACCCCATTGACTGTCAGGATGACTATCCCCGATTGGGAATCATGGCTATGCTCCATTAGGGGGATTTATAATGAATGCTTGAGTCTTGTTGGTGGGCTTGGCATGGTGGGGGCGTGCCCCGCCACTAATCAAGGGTCTTTCGCCTGTGAGCACACGAGGACTCTTAGGTGGCATACGCTTTGAATGGAGGCTTCTCAGGGGTCAAGAGAGTTTGTGGTCGAGATAACACATCAAAATGATGGAAGTCGACTCCTAGCAGATATGATTAAAGGGCGTCTCCGCACTGCATGGCCACATCTGCGCCTGCTGCATAGATCGAGACAGCCTTGGCAGGGATTAACACTGGCAATGCAGCTAAATTGTCTTCATATGCAGAGTAATTGCCTACTCCTGGCGCTGGGGAGGGACCGCTGAGGGATTGGAAGCTGTGTAAACCTCATAGCCCCCTGGTCTGCAAAAACTGGCAGCCGTCGTAGGGGGGAAGGCGGGGAGGCTCACATGTGAAAACTATTAGGAGGCGAGGATTCAAGAAGGGGGGAAAGCAAAGGCTTCCAACTTCAGGAAATAACACCACCTTGGCCTGAAAGGAAAAGTAGAAAAACCAAGTATAAAAACAGTTCCAATTTATTTTGACGTATAGAAAAGAGGGATTGTATTATTCCAAAGTCAATTAATGACCAGTCTACATTTCCTGATGATAGCCAGTGGTAGGGGAGATCGATGGGGAGCAGAGGGGGGGGGGTGGGAGTGTTCTCGTATTTTGAGGTTCTCACGGATAATCCCGGGCAGTCCCAAAACTGTGCCTTGACTGCCCTCAGTCAGTGATGGAAACTGGACGGGCAGAGGTCTTGGATATAAGAATGCATCTGTGTGCCAGGAGCGATTGTAATGAGAAATGCAGTTTTATGACTACATATTAACTTTGATATTTGTGCCCCTAGGGCAGAAGTGGCACCTGTATTTAGTTTCACTAGGCCGCAACACCATAAAGCGTCATTTGGCGGCCATCTTGTACGCTGGAACACTGAGCGGGAATCTTCTAGACAGTGACAGTGTTACACAGCAGTGACTGCTCAGACAGCTGATCCTTTCTCACAAGCTGAAAGGTCCTGGGAGTTGCAGTGTATTTTCGAATGACTATGATCACGGAAATTGAGGTACAATAATTAGTTAGTGTAACATTACAATGCACGTCTGATATCACTGAGTCATGCAGGGCGGGCCAATTCCAGCATAAGAGAATCATGCAGACGTGTCACAAAATGGAGTTGTCATGGTGCCATCCTAACTACTAAATGAAATAATTGTGTTTCATCACCCTTCCTTCAAGCAAATTAGTGTTCCTGATAACTAAACATATTTGCACCCCTAAATTCAAATTCGATGCAAAAATAAATTCATCTGTGGGTGTAAGTCCACGCATCTTAATTTACATATATGCAATTTTAAACTGTAGAAACAAAAACCTGGTAAATATTCCGTAGTTAGGCTGTTAGAAGTGGGAAGAGGGGTCTGCTGAGGGAGGTGGCCGGCACAATGAATGGAGCACCCGCAAAGCCATCATGGACAAGCACAAAGATTTTGTATTTCTATCCTGCATGGATTCCTCCATTATCCGGTGTTCCCTTGAACGCTAAGGCTACTGGTGATAACGCCGATTCTTATCTAATTATCTATAAGAACCTTCTGGCCGCCAAGATCTTTTTACCTGTTGAATAGTGTAAAGGAGAGAATCTCATCAGGTTAGATATCAGCATTCATTTTGTCTGAAAGGACCACTGACTCCAAATTCAAGTTTGAGAATTTATTATCGCCAAAAATAACTGAACGTGCAGGCACCTCAACACGAGGTTAAAGAAATAGATGGGCACTAATACAAATAATAATCTACGCAGGAGTCTCATCCGACTCAGGATAAGAAGAATAGACAGTTCTAGGAGGACCAACCAGACTATGATTGCTCCTATTTCTAAGTTGCTCTTCATGGGCCTAAACAAGCTTAAAATCAATTGCTGTCCTTACACTAACGCTAAGTGACATCCCTGCATAACGATTTTCCCAAGCAAGAAAGAATAAAAGGTGTCAGCTGTGAAGACTTCCTAAGAAGTGCAATCACCATATACCTAAGCTCAGCTCTGTCCTTCTCTCAGGTCTCCCCTACCGCTTCTCTGGCCTCCTCCCTCAGGGCACTATCCCTAATACAAAACCATACTACAAAGGTACACGCCTTGTTTACGCCCTCTTGGCCAGGTCTTCTTTCTTGTGCTTTTCCATTGAAACGGTGACTTCATCCTGGACGGTTTCGTTGACCTTGAGTCCCAGGCGCCTTCTCCTCTGAAAGTATCATCCCTAAATTCCATTGCACTCCCCGTACCATGCCTCCCATCTTTCTAACTTTTGAAAACAAAGAGTTAGTCTTTACTAACGAGACATGTGTCCTTGCACCTGCAACAAAAGATACGTTCAACAGAAACCTTCTACTGTGCTAATTAAATCTACCGTTTGTGCCCAGAGAGCCTTTCCAAGAGAAACCCTTTTCGGCCTACATTATAAGCTAACATAAGAATATACCAGGCCTTCCTTGAGCATATATGTAGTCAGGCCCTTACATATAACTTTTAAACACACATCTTACTTTTCCCTATAAGCATATTCAATACGATTCATTATGCAAACAATGAATTACATGTGCAACTTTAATATGGTGCACGTTTAAACTACTGCAATTACATTACATACACGAACTAATTCCTCTATGCATTATGTTCACACAATTCAAAAAGCATTACATTACATCATTATCCTAACACCATTATACTGCTGAGTTCACTTCGTCTCAGTGAACTATTCATTCTTTGCTAAACATGCATGAGTATACAATGGATATAAACGAATATATGTCTGAATACATGTGGGTGCGGCCTATCAGTGATTATGATGCACCCCTACAATTCACAAGAACATTTCGCTCTATCAGTTCCCCCTTTGATGACTCCTGTCATCACATCCCATTCTACTCCCTCGGAGAAGGAACCGACCTAAACAGAACTTGTTCCCATCTTCCCTGATCTGAAATTCTCCATGCTCTTGAGCCTTTGATACTGATTGTCCTGCAATCTTGCCAATCTCATGTCATTTTCCCTCAAAGCTCTCTTGACTCGGCCTGCTCGATACCATTTGTAGGCCTTGATCATAATCCACAAGCCAGCCACACAAACCACCAAGATAAGGAGTGGTCTCAGGAAGTACCCAAGGAATCCCTTTCCTAGGTTTGCAAACCAACCTCCCACTTGACCAAAACCCTTTCCGACCTTTTCCCAGGCCCCTTCCTCGGTCAAATCCGCTATCTTTGTGTGGACCATAGTGATGTTACTTATATATTTCTCCAGATCCTTGCTACGGTCTGGTATATAAGTGCAGCACTCTTGAACCTTCAGCATTTTACAGACTCCGCCCTCTTTTGCCAATAGGACATCCAAAGCAAGGCGATTCTGCAAAACCATTCCCCTTATCGACAACATCTCTCCTTCCACCAACACCAACGATTTTGCTGTGTTCATCGAAAATTCATCCACCACAGTCGCTAACCTCCGGATCTTCACATCATTCAAGACTACTCCTAGACTAGGTATCATAGCTCCAAAGATATCCCCCACAACGATTCCTGCACTTGCAGCTCTTCTCGTTCTTGAATGCTCTCCACCCTCCAGAAGATTTAAGTCTTCTGTATGGTAAATCTTTGGAAATATTATTGACAAATAACATGTTCCATACCAATTTGCAGGCAACCTCACGTAAGCATTCTTCCCACATACGTAATACACCGTAGGTATCACTTGTACAGGACCTTGGAGAAAATCTTTTGCCACATCTGCCATGGTGAAAACGTGATCACAAGTACTCTGTCCCACTGGAACCTTTTCGTAGTAAGTCTGATAACGCCTTATACACAACTTACCCCTCTGCTCCTTATCCAACGCTATAGGACCATAGCTTCCCCTGGTCTTATGCAACCGTTCTTCCTCCGTCCAATCTGTCCTGTGATGCCCTAAATCTCGGGATTCAGTCAGCTTTCTATACCTATCTTCAACCTGATCTACAAACTTTCTCTCTACATCCGACATCAAGCAAGTCAGATTGTGTCTGTGTGCGAATGCTGTATCCAATTCCAAACTCGGTATGAAGTACTTCCTCAGTCTGTCCTCGGTCTTATAATAGTCATACTTATTCAAATGCTTGTAAGCTGGGACTTCAGGAAGTACTGCGTCGAAATTGGAAAAGAAATACTCGAACTGATCTCTCTCATAAAACAAACTAAGCAAAAGACTACAAGAAATACCATAAGTCAGTGGAAGATGATGATATCTAATACCCTCATCCACCGAAGTAGGCAACTGCATACACACATAACAATCTTTCGCATCCATCACGTCAACATACTCATACAACAACTTAGCATATGCATTAAGCTTAAAATCACCTTTCGACAAATCTACATGTAGTCTACGGCTTTCTTCTAATATCATAGCTCTATCAGCTGCCCTGTCTACCCCCTCCTGGCTAGGTGTGATAGGTGTCGGTGTCCCTGTCACTACCTCTACTTCTGGCTCATGCGAACCAGTATATGAGACTACAACTACTATGATTATAGAAATTATTACACTACTTATAAGAATGCCTATAATCCACTTTGCTCTACGATTGGGATTTCCCGGCTCCATGATTTAGAAAGTTCTCAAAAGTCTTGGTTATCGCAAAGAACTCAGAAAAGTCTCTGTCCTTTATTTGTGACTTGCTTAACCAGCTCGAGCAACCATGAAATCTCCGGGCTTTCCCTTTCCGATCACAACTTATTTACACAGTCCAGAAAAAGACTTCCCTAGTTTTCGTTCCTCTTCTTGTGGAAAGTCCCTAAGTTTATTCTTCTTCCACTCGGACCTAGGTTATCTTCTTCTTTTAGACTTTTATTTACAGTTCATTACTGATCCATAATGAGATCCTCATTGAGCACGACCAGAACGTGATACAAAAGTTCAAGACGCAAAACCAGCACTTCGTGTGAAAACGGCTCAGCTCCGAAAGGCGGGAATTCGACCCGATGCAAAAGCAAGTTTCGGACTTCACTCAGAAGTGGGGGATTCGGAATCGTGAGTGTCAGTGTTCCGTCTATCTCGAACCCTGGCATCCGCAGCACCACCTTCACCACCAGTTTCGGGCTCCGACTGAACACCTCCACTGACCTCAGTCTCCCTGTATTCACCACCCCCTGCATCAAACACAGTGTAAGTCCACTCAGGGGTAGAGTATCTGCGACAAGGCACTCTTGTTCTCTGGGACCTTCACCGACTGTCTTGTGCTTGGTCTTCGTCGCTTGCTTCGGTTTCAGATACTTCGGACACTGGAGCAAGATCTCTTTCAGGTGCCAACCTCAGGTTCAGTCGCCTCTGTCTCTCAGGCCAACTTTCAGCACTTCTGTTCGTTCGTCTGCCTTCCCCTTCTATACCCAGTGCACTACTTCCTCTTTCTGCTGCATTTGACTCTTCTCCGCCCACTGCACCTTCTCTTTCTTCGGTGCCTGAATCAGGGTTCGAACTGTGGAAACCCCCTTCAGCTTGCTCTAGTGCACCACCAGCTGTGTCAGCGACCCTTACAGCTTGACTTGTCCTCTCATGTGGCCCTACCACGTCAGCTGGGTTTTCATTTACGAGAGGAGCTGTTTCTTCCAAGGGTGCTGGAACTCTGCGGGTATGGGAAGCATGCACCCAATTCGGTAATCCTCCACACTTTACTGCTGTGTTCGTGATAAGTATCACCTGGTACGGGCCACGCCAACGAGCATCCA
Organism: Calotriton arnoldi; assembly: GCA_963921515.1. Classification (NCBI taxonomy): domain Eukaryota; kingdom Metazoa; phylum Chordata; class Amphibia; order Caudata; family Salamandridae; genus Calotriton; species Calotriton arnoldi. Next base: position 70,322 of record CAWUFW010009318.1, on the reverse strand, counting down.
AACAACTCTTCCTCACGTGCTTCCGGACGAGCACCCAGTCACCGGGACACAAGTCGTGGCACAGATCACTCGAGGCTGGAACCACAGCTGCTTGCACCTGCTGGGATACAGAACGGACCACATCAGAGAGTCCTTTACAGTAATCGAGAATCAAATCATCAGTGATGCTTATCAAGGCTGTAGCTGGTACTGCTGGCAGTCTCATTGCCCTCCCCATTAATATTTCATGGGGGGACAACCCGGTCTTTCTGTCTGGGACACTTCGCATGCTCATGAGCACCAGTGGCAAGGCGTCGGGCCATTTCAGGGATGTTGAAGAACACATTTTTGCCATCCGGGCCTTCAAAGTTCCATTAACTTGTTCCACCATCCCAGAAGCCTCTGGTCTGTAGCTACAGTGGAGTCTCTGGTCAATGTTCAATGCTGCACAAAGTAACTTCATGATTTCGCTATGGAAGTGCCCACCTCTATCTGATTCCAAAGAGGTCGGGATCCCGAATCTAGGGATAAGCTCCCTCAACAATAATTTAGCCACTGTCAGAGTGTCACACCTGCATGTGGGGTAAGCCTCCACCCACCGTGAGAATACACATACTATCACTAGAATGTACCTCAAGCCATTGCACCTAGGCATCTCCACGAAATCCAGCTGTAATCTATTGAAGGGCCCTCCTGACCTTCCAATATGACTCAGTGTAACTACAGTTTTCTTTCCAGCATTCATCTGTTGACATGTAACACACCTCTGACATACCGTCTCAGCCATTGCTCGGAACCGTGGGTTATACCACGTCTGTCTGAACACCCTCATCATTGCGTCTCTACCCAGGTGTGCCTGTCCATGTATCAATCTTGCCATCGGACTCAGCAATTCTTCCGGCAACACAGCTCTCCCATCGTTTGATACCCACACATCCACGTCTCCTTTCTCACACCCAGCTTTGATCCAGCCCTCTTTCCTTGGTTGAGACTTCATCTTGCAATCTCTTAAGCTCTTCCCAAGTGTCTGCCATGGTCAACATTATGCTGAGATCGGTTCCCTCTTGGCTCTCTTCTATCTCCCTGCCTGTGTATATGCATCCTTGTTCTGCGCAGAAGCGGGCTACCTCATCTGCGTAGTTATTACCCAAGGATACAAAGTCCTCCCTCTTCCCATGGGCTGAACACTTTACAACAGCAATTTCTTTCGGATGCTGTAATGCTTCTAACAATTGTCTTACATATTCTCCATTACGAATGGGTGAGCCAGATGATGTCAAAAATCCCCTCTGAGACCATAACTGCCCGAAGTCATGCACCACGCCAAAGCCGTATTGGCTGTCTGTGTAAATCGTGATTCGAATTCGATCAGCGGCCAAACAGGCACGGGTCAAGGCAATGATCTCAGCTACCTGCGCGGAGCGTACTCCTTCTAGGCAAGCGGCGTCGACCACTCCTGAAATAGTACATACAGCAAACGCTGCTCTCAATTGCCCCACACTGTCTCTTAAGCATGAACCATCGACAAAGAAAATTTCATCTGGGTCATCCAATGGCTCATCGACAATGTCAGGTCTCGGTTTGGTGCAAAGTTCGGTCACATCGAGACAATCATGGTCCTCACAATCTTCATCATCTGTGTTCGGTATAGGCATCAATGTCGCAGGGTTCAAGATGGAGCACCTTTTCAGAGTCACATTCTCTGCGGCAAGTATGACTTGCTCGTACCTCGTTAACCTATTGTTCGTTAGGTGCTGGGTCTTGGTCCTGGTCATTAATAACTCAACCGAATGTGGTACATGTACAGTCAATGGATGTCCCATTACAATGCTTTCACATCTTTCAATGCTGACACCTGTTGCAGCAACGGATCTTAGACATCCGGGCAACGCAGAAGCTACTGGATCTAAAGTAGCTGAAAAATAGGCAACTGGTCTACGGACACCTCCATGGTTCTGAGCTAACACTGCTAATGCACATCCCCCTCTCTCGTAACAAAACAATGAAAAGGCCTTGTTGTAATCAGGCATTCCCAGTGCGGGAGCCCTGCACAAATCATCTCTCAACTTCAGGAATGACATCAAGCACTCCTCGTCCCATGGTACCGGATCACTCACATCCTTGTGTGTAAGCCTCTGCAGAGGCTTTGCTCTCAAGGAGAAACTAGGAATCCACTGTCGACAATAGCCAACCATTCCCAGAAACATCCTAACTTCCCTCTGTGTAGTGGGTACCGCCATGCTCATTATTGCCTCAATTCGATCTGGTGACACCTTCCTCTTGCCTTTTTCTAATCTGTGTCCCAAGTACTGTACCTCATTCAAACAGTACTGCAGCTTGTTCGGGGACACCTTATGTCCATTCTCTGCTAAGTGGTTCAACAAGGCTACTGTGTCAATTCTGCAAGCATCTTCTGTTTCTGAGGCAATGAGCAAGTCATCTATGTACTGCACGAGAACTGAGTTCTGTGGCAACACAAGACTCTCAAGGTTCTTCTTCAGGATCTGGTTAAAGATCGATGGACTTTCCGTATACCCTTGAGGGATACGACACCATGTTAACACGCGATTTTCTAGCCTGAACGCAAAAAGAAATTGGCTTTCCTCGTGGAGCGGTATCGAAAAGAAAGCTTGACACAAATCGATAACCGTAAACCACTCGGCTTCACATGGGATCTGGAACAGTATTACTGAAGGATTCGGTACCACTGGACAACAAGGGACAACTATCATGTTGACCTTTCGCAGGTCTTGCACGATCCTGTATTTCCCGCTCGGTTTCTGTAGTCCCATTATGGGCGAATTACAGGGACTACCTCTGATCTCCTTCAAAATACCCTTCTCAATGAAAGTCTCGATCACAGGTTTTATTCCTGCAATCGTTTCTGTCGACAGGTTGTATTGAGGTGTTCTTGGGAAATCAACATTCTGTTTCACCTCAATCCGCACTGGTTCAACCCCTCTGATTAAACCTATTTCATCGCCTGCGAAATCCCACACCACAGGCGACACTGCGTCTCTCAGATCATGTGGAAGTTCTTCCACCGTCACCATTGGGTACAGATCTATACACAGAAGCTGATTGGTAATTTTAAAGTCTGCATCGTCATCTATCGTCTGGACCTCCACTCCCCGTGGTGTGCAATAAATCGTGCAGTTCAACTTGCACAACAGATCTCTTCCCAAAAGACAAACTGGACTCGTGTCACATACTACAAACTGATGTCTAGTTTGGAAAGTACCTATCTTTACTAAGATCGGTTCTGTCAATGGGCTGCTCATCTTCTTGTTCGCTACTCCAACAACCTGGATCGATTGTCCCGAGAGGGGTAGGTTAGGGACTACTGCAGATCTTACAGTAGACCGGGTAGCTCCAGTATCAACCAAAAGTGTTGCAGGATTGCCCTCAATCTCTGCCTCTACAAAAGGTCCTCTCTGGTCTACCTCCAAGACCGCTCCAAGTGTGCAGTCTTCCTCCCCCTCAGGCACCGTCAGGATAAAGGGTCTAAGCTATCCTCAGCATAGCGTTCGAACAGGGGCATCTGTTGGTACGTTCGTGTTCCTTGTGAAAACCTTGGAGCTTGGGGAATCTGAGCATGAGAATTGTAAACCCCCCTTTCATCGTTCTAGGTCTCGTTATTGTGTTAACCACCTCTTGCGCGGGTGCCTGAGCCCCCTCTTCCTCTTCCTGTACCTGATTAGCTGGGTTCAAAGGACACTCGCGTTTCCAATGTCCGACCTGACGACAAAGATGACACGCAGTGGTCTTCTTTAGTGTAGCCACGTCCACTCCTGTCTTGGGGTCTACTGGTTTTCCCTTTCCCTGTACCTGCCCATTCTGGTTTCCCTGGAAATTTCCTTGCTTTCTCCCCAAGGTCCCTCCACTAGGCTGATTCTGTGCTGTCTGCATCTGGACAAGCATCAATTTGTCTTTTAGCTTTCGATGTTTTGAATCCACCTCATCACTACAGTATCTCGCGTACCGCAAAATTTCATCTAGTGGCTTGTTCTGCCAGCAGATCAAATGGTGCTGTATCATGAGGCTGATTTCCCCTCTCAGACCCGTTACAAACTTTGAGACAAACTGTCCCATATCCTTAGGGTCCAAAACATCTAACCCACTATACTGTTTAAAAACTTGCAGAAGTCTTTCATAGTATTCATGCACCGTTTCCTTGGGTTCTTGTACAGTCCGATCTATCTTAACCCAATCTATATCCTGAGGTGAAATCTTCGACTTCAACCATGTAATCACCTGCTCATACTTTTTCATGACATCAGGTGATGGACCATTTGTAACCGCCTCTCTTTTCGGTTCCGAAGTCGGCCACTCAATAGCGACTTTACATGCTGTCCACAAATCTCCTGGTACCACTATGTCAAACAAAGTGTTCAAATCAATCCACAATACTTTTGAAATCTTCACAAACCGCTCAACCTGCTTGTACCACTCCACCGGTTTTTCCCTCAGCCGAGGAAAATCATTTGTAAATGCAGCCAAATCACCTCTATTCCACGGTACATGCACGTACCCTCCATTCTGTACTTCCCGTAAAGGAAAATTCCCAACACCCGTCGCCCCCCTCCTGGCGGCGGCGTTTCCCCTTCTGCTCTCTTTACTGGTTTCTTTTTGGACCACCTTTCTTCCCATTTGTCCAACAAAATCCATATTCTCATTCCTATGATCAGGTCTCTGGTGTGCGTCTTTAATCCTGTGATTCTTTTCTCCTCCAACTCCTGATCACTGTAATGCAATCTATGTGGTCCCTGTAACGCTTTAGTTTTGTTCAGGTCCACCTCATATCTTTTGGCCAATTCCTTCAATCTATCATGTGCCATTCTAGCTTTTCGAGTCACATCTTTTGCTACAAACAGCAGCTCATCTGATCCATAAATTTCTATCCTTTCCAAAGGCAGACCCCCACTGATCATTTCGTCTACCTCTGCTTTCAGCCTTACTACGTCTAGCAACCTTGCCTGTACTGCACTCCTCAGTACGTCTCGACAACCTGAGCCGTCCCGCTCATCACAGTCACTATTCTGTCCTTGTGACCTATTCCCTTCCATATTCCTGGAACCTGGTCTGTCTTCCGAGACATTTTGTGCCCTATCTCTTTGCATCCTATCCTCTTGGTTCGTTACTGTTGGTGTCCACTCCCTCAAAGCTGACTTAGATTCCCGTAAAGACCTCGGTCTTTCTGGTCCCTCCTCTTCTCTCCTGAAGGAAGAGTCTGCTGTAGCCGGTAACGGCGTACTTGACTCCATTGGTCTTGGGAAATGAACCACCCTTACTCCAAACCCATTCCCACTCTCACTGTTTCCTTCTTCCCTTCTCATCGGCACGGAGCTCCCTTCTCTCACTCGGTCTGGGTCATATACCGGTACTATAGGGCCAATGGTAACCGGTACTGTCAAGGAGTCCGGTAATCTTGTGTTCCCCACAGGAGGCTGTGTTATCATAGACGCCGTAGCCCCCTCCGTTCCTGTGGAAATTCTTCCCACTACTCTCATGCTAGTCTGGTTCTGGCTCTCATCAACTATTGCCACGGCTGGGGTCGTCTTTCCCTCTTCTGAATCTGGGTTAAATGGTGGTGGCCTCTCTGCCAACATCCTATCCAACAAGCTGTCATCTAGATCACTGTCGTCCTCATCAATTCTTGTAATCTTTCCATTTTGTATCAGCAGTGGGTATAACTTATCTCCTTCGATCGTGTCTGCTCTCCACCTTTTCTCCAAGGCATCCCACCTTGCATCTTGAAATGCCCTGACCGATTTCTTCACCCTTTCCTGGCATCTGTCCTTCTTCCTATCATACGCTGCCCTTATCCACGCATGTAGTGCCTCAAACTGTGTTGGTCTAGGTAGCGGTCGTAATGAAGCCATTACACTCTTGAGCTGGTACAGCACCTCTAACCTGAAAGTACCATATCGAGGGAACGACAATTCTCCTTCTGCTTCTGTCATTTTATGCCAATTCTCAAGCCAAATTATGGTATGCAATCCTACATTCTTTGCCATATAATGTGCTGGTGTATCCTCGGGAGGAGCTTCCTCTCCCTCCCGAACAACCACATGTCTATCACCTCTACAAAGTTCCCTTAAAGCTTTAAAACATTTCATGATGAATCAACTTTGTATTTGCACTCAAAATGTCCGCTTTTACTTCCTGATTCCAATCCTCCAATCCCAGCGCGGTTCACACCAACCGGCCTATCGCAGCGCGGCACTAGTCTGACGTCACGTTTCCTCCGCTCGCAGCAGTTCCCCTCCTTTCTAATTCACTTGTTCTCACTCGCATCCGTCCCAATTATACTCTGAAATAATGTCCGTCCTACCGAACAATTACCTCTCTGACCGTCAGTCTTACCAATGACCGATCAGTCTCTTAAGCTTGTTGACCTCAATCTGGCAACCGTCTGTCCACGAACGACCGGACAATCGCCTCTAATACACTCGATAGGATTCAATCACTCGATGTTCTGCACACAATAACCTACGACCTGCGTTGGTTATTCACACACTCACACATGTGTCCCTATCTTCTGTGGGTCTGTCAATGACGTCTCGTGACCCCCACAACTCTGGTCAACGTTCTCAACTCTGGGTGTATTCTACACCACAATAAATCTCCCGGTCCCGCGCGCGCTCACGGTCCGTTTCTCAATCACTCAACTTTCGTTCCAACTCCGCAAGACATCACACAACAATATAACACCGCAATCTACCAAACATCACTCTTTTCATACTCACTCTACTACGAACTGCTACTTCCGCCGCACCGTCACTCTCCGTCAGTTTTCCACGACCTCCGTCTCTCGCGGTTCTCTGGATCTGCGTCACTCGGGCTGTATGGGGCAACTTAATCTCCTATCTTGCTCTAGATCTCCCCTTACCATCAAAGGTAACCATCTACTCTGCTACCAACTGATAACGCCGATTCTTATCTAATTATCTATAAGAACCTTCTGGCCGCCAAGATCTTTTTACCTGTTGAATAGTGTAAAGGAGAGAATCTCATCAGGTTAGATATCAGCATTCATTTTGTCTGAAAGGACCACTGACTCCGAATTCAAGTTTGAGAATTTATTATCGCCAAAAATAACTGAACGTGCAGGCACCTCAACACGAGGTTAAAGAAATAGATGGGCACTAATACAAATAATAATCTACGCAGGAGTCTCATCCGACTCAGGATAAGAAGAATAGACAGTTCTAGGAGGACCAACCAGACTATGATTGCTCCTATTTCTAAGTTGCTCTTCATGGGCCTAAACAAGCTTAAAATCAATTGCTGTCCTTACACTAACGCTAAGTGACATCCCTGCATAACGATTTTCCCAAGCAAGAAAGAATAAAAGGTGTCAGCTGTGAAGACTTCCTAAGAAGTGCAATCACCATATACCTAAGCTCAGCTCTGTCCTTCTCTCAGGTCTCCCCTACCGCTTCTCTGGCCTCCTCCCTCAGGGCACTATCCCTAATACAAAACCATACTACAAAGGTACACGCCTTGTTTACGCCCTCTTGGCCAGGTCTTCTTTCTTGTGCTTTTCCATTGAAACGGTGACTTCATCCTGGACGGTTTCGTTGACCTTGAGTCCCAGGCGCCTTCTCCTCTGAAAGTATCATCCCTAAATTCCATTGCACTCCCCGTACCATGCCTCCCATCTTTCTAACTTTTGAAAACAAAGAGTTAGTCTTTACTAACGAGACATGTGTCCTTGCACCTGCAACAAAAGATACGTTCAACAGAAACCTTCTACTGTGCTAATTAAATCTACCGTTTGTGCCCAGAGAGCCTTTCCAAGAGAAACCCTTTTCGGCCTACATTATAAGCTAACATAAGAATATACCAGGCCTTCCTTGAGCATATATGTAGTCAGGCCCTTACATATAACTTTTAAACACACATCTTACTTTTCCCTATAAGCATATTCATTACGATTCATTATGCAAACAATGAATTACATGTGCAACTTTAATATGGTGCACGTTTAAACTACTGCAATTACATTACATACACGAACTAATTCCTCTATGCATTATGTTCACACAATTCAAAAAGCATTACATTACATCATTATCCTAACACCATTATACTGCTGAGTTCACTTCGTCTCAGTGAACTATTCATTCTTTGCTAAACATGCATGAGTATACAATGGATATAAACGAATATATGTCTGAATACATGTGGGTGCGGCCTATCAGTGATTATGATGCACCCCTACAATTCACAAGAACATTTCGCTCTATCAGTTGTATCATTTTGTGAGATGCTCCAAAGGTTAGTCTACAGGTGATCTTAGAACAGACTGCAGCACAGGCACCCAACACAGCTCAGAGATCTCTCAAATGGCTGACATGGTGTCCCTACAACACTCAACAATAACACAACCTCCAACAGAACACCTGAGACAAAGCTTCAACATACAACCAAATATCCTGAATATCCAATGAACTCACCGATAGGCTATATACTATCAGCTGTCTACCACACATATGTACACATACTGGGCAGAGAGCAGCCGTACCAATCGAGGAAATGTACCAGAAATTAGGTCTACACCAGTAATCTCAACTACAAACACAGACACCTCATTAACAGTGGCATACTTACGGTAAAGATCAGACACCGTCACAAAACTGAATCAGACCCTGGTCTGCGATGGATACACTTGGCAAGGCAAAGTCTGCACTATTGAGAGGCGCTGCAAGGCCATACTAATGCAGATTGGGCGCTATACAAGTGCTCATTAACAATAACTATAGCATAAAACACTGGAAGCTGTTGTCATACTGGGAATGGAAAGTGAACACTCCTAAAGTTCATCTGAGTCTGGAGTAAAAGGTTTCTCCTCGAAAGTAAACAAGCATTGGCTAAGCCTCCAGGTCTGGCATGTGCAAAAGTATGCAAAAAGCATTTGTCAGTCCATTTGTTGGTATGCTATAACCAGACCAATTGGTTTTGCCAAAATTTGCTTATCCGGTACATGGAGCGCTGCAGCTGGCAAAACGTGAGTGTTGGCTGAAATATTTTTAAAAATGTGCTGCAGATAAAAAACACAAAACAACGGCTTGAGCGTTTTAAAGAAATGAAGGTGTCAATGTACTTTGGAGATGCAAAGCAGTGCCTCCTGCATTGCAATGTAAACAATCCGTAGGAGGTGGAATGGTATATTAAATTGGCAAGAGTATGCGGTCAGAAAGTGGTACTCTGGGCGATAAAGGCCCATTCTATGGATATTTTAAAGTCTTGGCAGCAACAGGACTTGCAGACAGCTGCACCGTGAATCTAGGCCTTAGGAGATCAATGCCCTTCTGCTAATCTTACTCCTGTGGATTGGACACCCTGTGGATGACTTGCAGGAGTAACATTAGTGGAGCAGGAGTAATAGTACTTGTGCTGATTTAAAGATCACTCCTGGAGGTTTGTGAAAATCTCATCAGAATCAAAAAAACTTGTGACCAACATGCACATGTCCGCGAGTCATAGGTGTCGATTTTAAGCTAACTATATGCCCCAGTGAATTTCCATCAATGCGACACCGTACAAGTCTGTTGATATAAAAGATCATTATTTACCCATAAACATGCAACCTAAGCCCATGCTTCTCTGGAGACCTCCTCTGTGGGATTAACCCGGATAGACACCAAGCACAGCAGCAGCAGGTCACTGGTGGTCATTAGAGCTTCATTTCCTGTAACAACCAGCTACCAAGCCAAGGTTAAACAATGGTGTTCCTGGAACAAACCCCACACCATAATTGCTGCTTGGGAAGTCTGTTTCACAATTGGAATGGCTAACCGTTCAGGTATCCTGTAATGAAACAATACAGATCTTCACGCAAACGCAGCTAGATCTCCAAATCCGCACTACTGGCGCTGTGTTGTGTCTGCTCAGAGATAGAGGTCAACGCAACATCACTGCAGTGTGGGAGCTAGAGTGGTGTCATGGTGACAAATCCTTCTTGTCAAGGGGGCTTCTAAGTGAGAGATCACCTGAACGCAAAGATGCCAAGTGTCAATCAATCAATCACAGAATTTGTAGAGCGCACTACTTACCCGCGAGGGTCTCAAGGCGCTGGGGGAAAAAAAAAGGGGGGGTGCCGCTACTGGTCGAACAGCCAGGGCTTGAGTAGCCTCCTGAAGGTCAGCAGGTCTTGGGTCTGTCGTAGGCTGAGTGGAAGGGTGTTCCAGGTCTTGGCGGCGAGGTGGGAGAAGGATCTGCCGCCGGTGGTTGTTATTCGGATGCGAGGGACGGTGGCGAGGGAGAGGTCGGCGGAGCGGAGCTGGCGGTTAGGGACGTAGAAGAAGAGTCGTCTGTTGAGGTAGGATGGGCCGGTCTTGTACAGTGCCTTGTGTGCGTGGATGAGGAGTTTGAAGGAGATTCTCCTGTCGACGGGGAGCCAGTGCAGGTTTCTCAGGTGGGGGTGATGTGGCTGTGGCGTGGTACATCGAGGATCAGGCGTGCAGAGGCGTTTTGAATGCGTTGCAGTCGTTTGATGAGCTTGGCCGGGGCTCCCGCGTAGAGGGCGTTTCCATAATCGAGTCTGCTGCTGACGAGGGCCTGGGTGACTGTTCTTCTTGTATCTGTCGGGATCCACCTGTAGATCTTGCGGAGCATGCAGAGGGTGTTTAAGCAGGAGGAGGAGGAGGAGACTGCGTTGACTTGCTTGGCCATGGAGAGCGTTGAGTCGAGGATGACTCCCAGGTTGCGTGCGTGGTCGGTGGGTGTCGGGGCTGCCCCCAGTGTCGTTGGCCACCAGGAGTCGTCCCAGGCTGAAGGGTTGGAGCCGAGGATGAGGACCTCCGTCTTGTCCGTGTTCAGCTTTAGTCGGCTGCTCTTCATCCAGTCGGCGACGGCCTTCATTCCTTCGTGGAGGTTGGATTTGGCGGTGAGGGGGTCCTTGGTGAGGGAGAGGATCAGTTGAGTGTCGTCGGCGTAGGAGATTATGTTGAGGTAGTGCTGTCGGGCGATGCGTGCGAGCGGGGCCATGTAGATGTTGAACAGTGTCGGGCTGAGGGATGATCCCTGGGGTACGCCGCAGATGATCTCGGAGGCTTCAGATCGGAATGGGGGGAGGCGGACTCTCTGGGTTCTGCCGGAGAGGAAGGAGGTGGTCCATTCCAGGGCCTTGTCTCGGATCCCTGCGTCATGGAGGCGTGTGCGTAGAGTGCGGTGGCAGACAGTGTCGAAGGCGGCGGAGAGGTCCAGCAGGATGAGGGCTGCGGTCTCACCGTTGTCGGGTGCGGAGGAGTTGTTCATCCAGGTCTCTGTCAGGAAGGCGACGTCCGGTGATGATGTGTCGAGCAGGTCCCAGAGCTCGACGGCGTGTTTGCGTGCGGAGCGGGTGTTCAGTAGGATGTATCGGAGGTGGTTGAACTCCTTCTTGGCGGGCGCTTCGGCGGCTCTGAGGCTGGTGTAGCTGCAGTTCCAGCAGGTGAAGGGACAATGAGTGCGTTTCGGGGCGGCCTTGAAGCAGGTGTGGGTCCGTCCGGGGTTGAGAGCATGGAGTGTGCTGGCATCGTAGCGGCGGCGGTCGTCGTGGTGGGCGCGGGGGGCGCGAGGACCATGGGTTCTGGTGCTGGGCGCGGTCCAGGCGCGGACGGGCGCAGACGGGCTTGCCTTCGGCGCGCCAGCGGCGCACCCGCAGCGCGCAGCCGCCATATATGGGGAGGTGGGAGGGAGGAGCAGCTGGGAGGCGGGAGGCAGGGGCAGCGAATGGTCAGTGAGGGGGGCGGGGCCGCAGAGGACGCAGCGGCGGGAACCGGGAGTGGCGAGGTAACTGGGGGCAACCGGGCACAGAATCAGGGGCACAGAAGGCAAAACGGGCGCAGAATCAGGGGGCACACGAGGGGAACAGAAGGCAAAAACGGGCACAGAGTCAGGGGCACACGAGTGGAACAGAAGGCAAAAACGGGCACAGAATCAGGGGCACACGAGGGGCACAGAAGGCAAAGGTGGGCACAGAATCAGGGGCACACGAGGGGCACAGAAGGCAAAGGTGGGCACAGAATCAGGGGCACACGAGGGGCACAGAAGGCAAAGGTGGGCACAGAATCAGGGGCACAGGAACAGAAGGCAAAACGGGCACAGAATCGGGGCACACGAGGGGAACAAAAGGCAAAAAAGGGCAACAAGCAGAGGAAAACGGGCACAGAAACCGGGGGCAGCGAGGGGGACAGCAGGCAAAGTGCACAGAGACAACAAGCAGAGGGGCGAACTTACCAGCAGCAGCAGCGGGCAGGACAACACAGGCGGAGCTGTGTGGTGTGGGAGCGACCTACCTGGCAAGGTCAAGGGTCACTCCAAGTGTGTGGTGTCTCCGGAGGCACCAAGCCTAGGGCACCTGAGGTTTACTTCAGCCCTTTGCTCCCAAATCTAGTTATTGTTTAACAGGGGGGTGTCCTCTGTTGGCCTAGCAGGGCTCAATCCATGTCACATTTTCAGAAAAGCACTGACTATGCAAGGGCGTTAGTTTATCTCGTGTGGCGATCCTGAAAATATAGCCGGGGCCTAGTCCCCATGGACCAGTATTCCAAGTTGAGCCATAGGAGGCGCTTAGCTTCGTTGCTTATCTGTTTCTCCAGTGACTCACCACGACAAGGACACATGTCACAAATTTGTGGCTCTAATATCGATATAGTGGAGTCGATTTTTTTGCAGGTCGATATTATAACCACCTGCAATACGCGATATTATAACCATATTTTTGTGTTATAGCACCTGCGAGGGTCATTTCCATCACTCACAAAGGGCACGAAGGGAAGGGACGTGTTGTGACCAGATACTTAATGTGCCTCATGGGCACTGGTCTGGTGGTTACTGGTAGAGCACCCGGTATCCTGCTGGCGCTCCTAGATGGAGAAGATGAAAAATCATGACTGATTCAGGGGAAATGACATCATTGGATCAAAGCAGAACTTGAATGAATGTTTCAAACGTTTCTCTCACAAGATACATATGTGACGGGTGTGAGATCAAGTTTTTATAGCGTATAGGAGAGAAATTCCAAGATGGTTGAAAGGGCTGGAAAACTGCCAAAAAAAGAAAAAGGTAAACATCATAATACATGAATTAATCTGAACCTCCATTAATTACATTGGGTGGGAGTCCATTCCATTGGCTCTGCTCTCTGTACCATTACAGAAAAGTACTCATCTTACGCAAGTCGTGCTTAGTCGACCCTAAAAAAGAGCTCAGCTCAGAGTCCAAAGCCCGTTCCCCTGAGAACAAGAGCACAAATGTATTTATTTATTTGTTTATTGTATTTAAAATATTTACATAGCAGAACTAATAACCCAGGGTCTTGGTGTTCTGAGGGCAGTCTGTATATTATCACCAAGGGCCAAGAGGACAGAGAAAACCTATCGAACAGGCAGGTCTTCAACCTTCTCTTGAAGAGTGGGAAAGAGGGCTCTTGTCTAATAAGAGAAGAAAGAGCATTTCTCCCTTTTGGAGAGAAAATGTAGAGGACACGTCAACCAGCACAACTTTGACGTATTCGCAGATTCACTAACTAGGTAACATTAGCTAACTGTAGATTCCCACTTAGAAGATATGGCACAGTAGTGCTGGTAAAATATCCTGGGTGAGGTTCAGACAAGAGGTTTCCTAATGTGTACCACACTTATTTAAATTGGGGCATCCCATAATTAGGATTTTGAACCCTCCCCCACCTAGGTGGCATGCTTCATCATAGGGTTCAGCTCCACGCTAAGCTGGCACTGCAATGCCTCGAGGGCCCTTCACCCTGAGCAAGGGGGCACATTTAATGGGAGATATTTTCACTGCTCGTGTTTGAAAAATGTGCATCAGTGATTTAGTGGGTGATGTTGTGTAAAGATGAATAAATAGTGTTCCTTAAAACTGGCTCGTACATCCCCATGCATTCGTTTTATCAGGTCAGGATTCACGCAAGATTAAAAATCAGAATAACCTTAATGGTTCGGTGATCCCTCTAATCTAGTGTACATGTTTCATGCCTCAGGGTGCCCAAACGGGTTGTGTCACATGGCGTTTCTTCAGGACATCTTTACATTTCCCTATCCTAACAGGGTACACTATATTCATATTCCTCTCCTATGTGTGAAGTCAGCACTAGTGAATAGTCCAGTGGTGCAAGATTATCCAACATAGATCCACGTAGAAAAAGGCTTGGTGGACCCTACTCAGAAAAATCTAGCCCCCCCCCCCCTCCATAGGAGTCCTGTGGAGTTAGGCAAGCCTGTTAGTAAAAAACTCTGGGGTATATTCACAAGAACGTGTGCTAAATATCACCAAAAAATGTTAACGCAACTATACACATCGCAGTCCATCGCGGGAAAATAACCCTGTGTTAACGTGGAATTCACAACACGGCGGTACCATGCGATAGTCTCCTGAAACCGCGGACAATGTCCGCGATACAACCACCTCGACGGCGATAAAAACACAAACCCCAACACCAAAAAACGTGGGATGAGCCCATTCGCGATGAGGAAATCAGCGATAAGCAGCGCCAGGCCTGCCATACACACCCGGCAGGCGGGAAAATCACTACAAAAGGAGAAAAAAAACACAAACACAAATGACCAACACCCAAGCACCATGGAGGCAGCCGGAGCAGGCGCAGAGGACGAGCGCAACCCCACAAGTACCCCGGACGACCAGCCCGGGACCACGGTGACAGGGAAGGGCAAGGACAAGAAGAAGAGGAAGACGAAGTACAGTCCGCAGGAGAATCGGATCCTGGTCACGGAGGTGATAGAACACCCTCAACAACTGTTCATCACCTCCAATGTGTCATTGGGCACCAGAAATGGTTTATGGCGGGCCATCGTGGACAAGGTGAACGCCGTCGGAGAGTACAGGAGGTCAATGGACGAGGTCAAGAGGCGATGGAATGACATCAAGCGCAAGACCAAGGAGAAACTCACAGCCAACCAGAAGGCAGCAATGCAGACTGGAGGTGGGAGGCCTGCGCCACAGCAGGAGCTGGATGACATGGAGGAGCTGGTGTGGAGACCGTGGCAGGAGTCGGGGAACCGGACACTGCTCAACAGGACACAACACAACCGCAACAGGGTGAGTGACCACCAGGTACTGGGGGGACGGGGGGAGATGGCCACAATGGCACACATGCACAATCAAGCACGGCACAGTGCACACCCACAATGATTCTGGATCATGGCCCTGAGCCACAGACTGTCACAATGTACAATGCCATGCTGCCTGAATGTGAACCTGTACCATGCGGCTACATACATGCGGACACATTGTAATACACCATCTCCCCTTCACATTGCAGGGGCACCGTCAACACCTCCTGCAGAGCAGTCCCAGCCACTCTGCACTGATGACGAGGAGGACACCACCAGCATCGACACCCAAGCCCTCCAAGACATCATTGAGCTCATCCGCCAAGCACCTCCAGGACCAGGGCAGCCCAGCTGCATCGAGGAGACCCCACCCACTCCACAAACCACCCAGCAGGAGGCACCCACAACCCCGGCTGTCTCCCAAGACCCCCAGGAACAACACATGGCCTTCCAACGCCGTGTGATGGAGGTCCAGAGGGAGACGGCTGAGCAGGTGCGGGTGGGGTTCGACCTCATGGCTACCAAACTGGACGCCATTCATGGGTGTCTAGGTCCCATCAGGGACCAGCTCCAGTCCCTAACGGACACCCACGGCCCGCTCCATGGTCTCCAACGAGCCATGACTGACATCGCTGGAGTCCTGACTCGGAGACAAGAACACCTGTCCGCTCAGAGTGGCTCCAGCGATTCCAGCCGTGAGCTGGCACACATGCGGAGGCTCATGGAGGACATGGTGCAGATGGAGGCGGAAAGGATGGCAGCCACCGCTGCACATCAGCGAAATGTAGCTGACATCTACCAGGCCCTGCATGTCCTCATCATGGCATTGCTGCCACAAGGCGTGGCGATGATGAATGCTGCTGCCCCCTCACCATCCACAACTCCGCCCCCTGGTGTGTCAGTGCCTCACAGTGCCGCAGCCGGAACTGCAACACCCACAGGTGGGGCAGAGCACACATCCGAGGACGAGGACGTGGATGGGATTGAGTTCAGTAGGAGGCACTAGCATTCATGTCCGCCAGCCTTGCCTGTTTCTGCTTGGTGCCGCACATGGCCCCATGACCTGCCACTGACCCCTGATACACTCCGCTGCACTCACCTTGGCCCGCGACATGGACTGCCATATCCTGTTCAATGACCAATGACACGGCGACCAGACTGCGGACTGTACCCTTCCTCTTCCGCAGTACTTGTTATCCCCGGATGGACTCTGGCTGGCCCTCCACGGGCCCATATTGTGTAATGTGCTTGGCATGGACCTGTACTGCTCCAGCTGCAATACTCCACCGGATGTGCAATAAACTTCCATAAATGCACTGCTGTGTCATGTCCTTCATCATTCATGTATGAATGTGTGGATGAATGTAGGGACAGTGATTTCCCTCACGTCAATGATGCTCATCTAGTGGGATGCCAGTCACAGTGTGCTACATTGCCTATTGTGTTCCGCTTGCCGTGGACACTACAACAGGGATACACGCATTTGTCACTTCCTTGTCTGGACATGGACTGAACCACGCCCTGAGCCCCCGAGTCATTGTTGCAAGCCTGCGCTGGTCCGGCGTACGCCAGGCCAGACCACTCCGCTTACGCTCCAAGGGGGGGCCCACATAGCTACATGTCGCAGGCGTACACGCTGGTGGTATGCAGGTCACAGGTCTAGTTGTCAGCATGCCACAGCCACTCCCTGAGGGCAGCTTTGCACACACACCACACCCAGGCGTCACAGGCCATGTGACCCCGCCAATATAAGGGGCTGGCAACATCACATTCCCCACTGCCGGTGGTGACTGGATGACGGACGCTCCACGGTTCTCAATCATAAAGGGCCCATGAGTTGTGGCGCCCAGGGTTGGTCGCACCTGAAGCCTTGCGGCCGTCACGGGCTTACCACCACGGTGCGCTGACTGGGGTTGCACAGGGTTAGTGGCACTGAAATTGCTGAGCGGGTGTGCAGCCTGCGATGATGACGTGTGCACTGATGTGGTCTCTGCCATTGATGCCTCAGGACTCAGCGTCATGTGTGGGACCTGCTGTGCCGCGGGGCAACTCCGCATGATCTGGACCATGCCATGGTGGCGGGACCGGGGCCTGGAGCTTGCACGTGGTGTGCCCACTGGTGGACACACCGTTGGCGGCAGGTGAGCAGTGGGCCCGGGGTGCGCAAGTGCGGACAGCCAGCGCTGGCCGGCGGGAGGGGGTGGGGTGGGGTGCGGCTGCATGCGTGCGCAGGGACGGACAGGCGTTGTTGCCGTGTGCTGTGTGATGGACTCTGCCATGATTGACTCTGGCCTCGATTGCAGGTTGCAGACCTGTTGGCTTGCAGTGTATCCCGGCACGTGATTGGAGACACACCGGTGGCAGCAGGTGAACAGTGGGGCCTGGGTGCGCAGGGGCGGCGGTGTCTCTCTCTCTCTCCCTTCCTTCCCTCTATCACTCTCTCTCTCTCACTTCCTTTCCTTCTCTCGCTTTCTCTCTCTGCCTTTCTTTCATTCTCTATTTCTCTGTGTCTCGCTCCTTTGATGTGCGCATGGCACATGTTCTGATTTTGTGCTTTATTTTCCAGGCTGTGACATCGAGATTGTCCCGGACGGACCCTACAGGAGTCTTCCGCATTGGTGTTTTGTGTTGTATCTCAATAAAGTTTTTGGTTGTTACTTCAGTGCTGTGTGACTGTTTCTCGTTCTTCTGGCCACACGTGTGTTATTTCTTATCAATGTGCGTCATCTGGCGCTTTTTGTGGCTCTTGTGTCGTGCACGGTATGTGTATGTCGGGGAGGCTGGGGGAGGTGGTGGTGGGTGTTGTGGCCCTCATGGGTCTCAGAGCTGCATGATCATTGTCTCCATGGCATCTGTGGGTCTTCTGATGTGGCTCTTGGCTGGGCTCCCTTTCATGCTGCAGGTAGTCGTCCTGCTTTACACCAGCAAAAGGCAGGTGTTAATTCCCTGGTGCTACCGCGGCTTATCGCCTGTTTTTGGTTCGCATCGCAGATCTGGCAGTTTGTTGTGAAAGTGGTGTTGTGGTTTTTTCGTGTGTTTTTGCACGGGAACGCCTACTCTGCATCTCATTAGGGTTAGTTGGTGGTGTCCACCGTGGTGTTGTTTTGGGGCAGGTATCGCGGGAATACTGGCGATGTCGGCAGTTTGCACCCGCTTGTGAATGGGGTGTTAAATCTATCTCCACTTTTGATGAGTTAAGGTGGAGATAAATCGGAGATAAGTCCTTGTGAATATCCCCCTGTGTCCTTAGAGCCGCCGGTCTCATTACCTATTCTTCACCCTTTTATACCCAGGGCAAAGAAGTGGACTCCAAGGGTTGGCGGCCTGATCTCCTGAGTGGCTACAGGGATACAACAAGCTGAAAACTGACTTTTTCCTGGATAACTAGTTGCCCAGTCACAACTGGACCTGCACTGAACCCCACTGAAGGCCTTTGCTGAACCAAGCTCTGAAGTCCTAAGAGCCTCCCTGAAGTTTGGGAGCCTCAGGTGAAGAGATGAGGAAAAAGGAGCTTATTACTGGAAAGTTTTGGGGATTAGAAAAATTGTGTCTTCCAGCTGCCAGAGGACCAGGACCACCTACCAGAGCTGATCCGGTGAAGGCACGACATCGCTGGGCAGAAGAAACAGGTTTGAACTGCTTGTTGCTTCTCTGCAGCAGCAAATCCATTTCAGCTGGCTCTCGGCAAGGAGGTATCTGACTCTCTGGAACCACCTAAGGCTACAGCCTGCTGCCTTGTCCTGCTGGAGAAATCTGAGCTCCATTTCAGAGATAAAGTCCCAAGCTAGAACTCTTAATTGGGTGATGGTGCCAAAAGTGTCCGTCAGATGCAACGGCACCCCTGGGTGACAAAATTTCACTTTTCCCTACAAAATCAACAGCTTCAACAGGACCCTACTCAATGCCTATCTGACTTCATGAGACTTCCCCAGTAGGGGTGTGTGAAATAAACATAATTTGGTTTCGTGTAATAACTTAAAATTTCAGCATAATTATGGGAAATTACATAAAATTATGCAATATGCAAATCTATCATTTCACACTATATTTTACTGCAAAAAGTGTCCTTGCATCAATTTATGCCACGTCAACGACACTGCAAATAACTGATTTTTGTGCTCTGTTGTTCCTGTGCGTTCGCAGTATATTTTTACTGCGAAAGGCACATAATGATGCAATCATGGCGAACTTAGGGAATTTCGTCTAACAAGCATTACGTGAAATTCCTGCAATTACAAGAATTGCAGCAGCATATTTTACATTTTTACCCTTCCCTACTTCCCAGATACAGCCTGGCACCTTCATCCGCTGAGAGATTCTGATTACCATTTTGTAGACTGAGGGCCTGATTTAGATCTTGGTGAATGGGTTACTCCGTCACAAAGGTGATGGATATCCCATCCGCCAAAATATAAATCCCATGATATCCTATGGGATTTATATTTTGACGAACGGGAGTAACCCATCCGCCAAGATCCAAATCAGGCCCTAATAGGTAAAATCCTTGACAGGGCCGTCCGTTCAGTGTATCCATTGCTGTCAGCCTCAAAGTGCACCTAGGTCACAATCTTCTGCAACCATAGACTATCATTGGCGCATAGTGCTTTTTGGTGCAATTTTCAATTTTTATTATTTTGGTGTTATTTTGTTTACTAAAATGTTCCTAATTCAGACTGGGATTTGCATTGTTTGGTGCTTTGACTTTATTAATGCTTTGATGCTGCCTAAAAACTTTACACACTGTTCTAAGATAAGCCTATCTGCTCTGTGCCATAACTACCAAGGGGTTGAGCTCAAGTTAATTTAGAGGCTTTTGGGGTTCATCCTTGTTAGACCTTACATCCTTCGCATGTTTTTCACCTAACTTTTTGCCTTCAGACCTCCTGGTTTTGCTGACTTTGTTTTTGCTGGCCTTAGGACACTTTACCACTGCTAACCAGTGCTACATTGCTTGTGCTCTCTCCTTAAAACACATTGAATTGACTTATACCCAATCAGCATATTTAATTTATAGTAAGTCCCTAGTAAAGTGGCACTACCTGTGCCCAGGGCGTGTAAATTAAATGCTAATGGTGGGCCTGCAGCACTGGTTGTGCCACATGCTTAAGCAGCACTTTAAACATGTCTCAGGCCTGCCATTGCAGCCTGTGTGTGTGCAGTTTTAAACTGCCATTTCGACCTGGCAAAATAAACCTATTGCCAGTCCCAAACCTTCCTTTTTAATACATATATGTCACCCCTAGGTTAGGTCCTAAACAGCCCATAGGGCACAGTGCATTCCATTTAAAAAGTTGGACATGTACTTTTTAGTTTTGCATGTCCTGATAATGAAAAACTCTCAAATTCATTTTTCACTATTGCAAGACCTACCTCTCCCATAGGCTAACATCAGGTTATCTATTACAGTCAATAAGTGATAACACTTCTTTTGGAACAGGTTAGGAATGTCATGTTTGGTGACTGAGGAATTTTAATTTAAAACCCTCTTTAATGGTAAAGTCCAATTTTAAGTCACAATTCTGAAAATGCCACTTTTAGAAAGTTGCCTTTTCTTGTCCTGTCTATTTGATGCCTGCAGTCTATTTCCTGGGTCACATGACTGGGTATAGTTGGCAGATGGCATTTGTTTATTCCTCCACCCCAGACAGCCACACAGTAGAGGAGCTGCGTGTTTGCAGGTTGGGCCAAACCAGGCAGGATGGAGGGGGCGGAGCTGTGCACAGCCCTACTTGCACTTCAAAGACACTGCCTCCGCTCACACACTAAGAACTTCACAGTAGCCTATTGTGGCTGCAGACAGACTGGACCAAGAGATAGGGGCAGGAAATGCCAAACACCTCTGTTAGGGCAAAACTCCAGAAGCTTCTCTCTCAGCAAAGCTAGCACCAGGTATAAAAATATGAACCCTTAACCCACTCTTCAGTACACTCCTGGACCTGTGGATACTACAGAAGAAGGACTGCCCTACTTCCAAAGGACTGCCCTGCTGCTTGAGGCCCGCCCTGCTCCTGAGAAGAATGACTGGACCTGCTCCTTTCATCCCAGGCAGAGTTACTCCAAGGGCTCCTGTTCTGTTCTGAGCTACAGGAATGCAACAAGCTCCAGAGCCTCTCTGCAACTGCCCAGCTGACCTGCTGCAACTGGACCTGCAACTGAACCTGCCTGAGCCCTGCTGGCCTCTGCTAGAGTGAGTTCCTGATCCGCAAGAGTGCCTCCCCATGTCCTGGGCTCTTAGTTGGCATCAGAGTGCACTCCTCTGAAGAAAAAGAAGAAATCCTAAAGTTTTGGGCTCTTCATGACTGTTCGCACTGAGATCTCACCACACACAGTGATTACCACAATGGGTAATGCCACAAGATGGCGCCAGATACTAGATCTGCATTGTTTTTTCTGTCCCGAAAGCACATTCCAGCTTTATCAGTGCCTTTCTCCTTCCAATGCGGTTGTAAATTCTTTTTGATCTGGACTGCTGCTACTTCACAGCATTCCATATTGTGTTCCTGGACTTTTTCACCAATGATTCTTGGAGGATAGTGGTCCTGAGTAAACTTTATCCAGCGAGAAAACCAAACTTTATGGTGTTTAATTTGCAGCACACTTGTATCAGTTTTATTTAAACATAGGTGGGGTGTAGTTTGGGTTTTAGTATCCAATATTTTATTCTGTGAACCCTCTTTCCTTCTTTCTTTCCAGCTTCTTTCTTTCTTTTTCTCTTTTCTTTTTCCATTTTTTCTTTCCTTATTTCTTTCTTTTTTTCAGTCTTTCTTTTTTATTCTTTCATTCATTCTTTCATTATTTCTTTGTAGCATTTCCTTTTTTCTTTCCTTCTTTATTTTCTTCTTTTTTGCCTTCTTTCCTTTCCTTTCTTTCTTTCTTTCTTTCATTCTTTCTTTTTTCTTTCTTTCTTTCCTTCTTTTTTCATTCATCTGTTTTTTCTCTTCTTTCTCCTTTGCATTCCTTCTTTCCTTCTTACTTTCTTTTTTGCCTACTTTCCTTCTTTCTTTCTTTCTTTCATTTTTGCCTACTTTCCTTTCTGTTTTGCCTTCATTCCTTTTTCTTTCCTTTTCTTTTTGCAACTTTTTCTTGCATTCTTTACTTTTTTCCTTTTTCTTTCTTTTTTGCATTCTTCCCTTCTTTCCTTCTTGTTTTCTGCCCTTCTTTCTTTTTGCCTTCTTTCTTTTCTTCTTGTTACATTGTTTCCGTCTTCCTTTCATTCTTTCTTTTTTGCTTTCTTTTGTTCTTTCTTTTTTGCCCTTCTTTCTTTTTCTTTTGGCCGTCTTTCCTTTGTTCTTTCTTTTGGCCTTTTTTCTTTTTTCTTTCTGTTTTGCCTTCTTTCTTTCTGTTTTTCCTTCTTTTTTGCCCTTCTTTCTTTTTTGCCTTCTTTTTTTCTTTCTTTCTTTCTTAATTGCCTTATTTCCTTTTTGCTTTCCTTCTTCCTTCCTTTTTTGTCTCCCTTCCTTCCACTTACTTTCCTTCCTGCTTTTTTAGCACGTCTTCCTGCCTTTTTGTCTGCCCTCCGTCCTTTTGTCTGCCTTGGTTTTTTTTTCCTTCCTTTTTTTCCTTCCTTTCTTCCCTTCTTTCTCAATGGCAAGTCGGACAGCCAATGCCTGACCAATGGCTTTTTTAGATTCATCTTAGCCAAAACCTTTTGATTTTACTAAAAGTATGTATAACATAGTTTCTTATAGATGGTTTCAGCCAGACTTCATTCATTAGTTTGAGATTGTGGCATTCACATTTTTCTACCACCCAATCCAGCATGCATTAAGGGGCGATGTTAGCCCACTTCTGCCATTGACCAACTTCACTATGAGTTAAGGCATGCTACCCTTTCATAAGGAGTACATCCACACACAAGGCAGTTCCTTTCAGTGCCGGGTGTACCATGATAATGTGTACTTTTTGAGACCAGAAAAACCCTTTTGCCATTTTTTTTTTTTTTTAAAGTTTTAATGAAGGCCCATCAGTGTCCTGAACAATAACGTTTTGCAAAAACCAACAAAACTTGAGTTGCCAAAAGTCATGCGGCCAACACTAGACCTCTTTGCTTTGCCAATGCTTGTTTGGATCTGCTGTTGGGGAATTAAAAGAAATGACAATCAACGCCTATTTTTCCCCGTTTAATGATTTATTGACTCTCTAGACACTTCAATAATTGTAATTGGAAATGCATCTTTTACTAGAGACAGATGTCCATGGAATCTATTGGGGCCTCAAGCAGAGTGACTAGCTTCTGAGTGACAGAGTACATAATCTTGTGATGATTTCAAAAGTCAAAGGTCACATAATGTAATTTCCAGTGACATAACGGTTATGCTAATTAGTATTGTTGGAACCTGAAAAATCCTGCCTCTTTTTAGTGGCAAAAGCATGTAAGAATGTGGAGTGATTTTTGGATGGATGCACAGCTGTTTAGAGGGCAGTTAGTAGAAATTCCATTTTGGTTGGGTTTTGTTTAAGGTGCTGGTGAGTCAACCACTGTTAAATATTTCAGACTGTGAGCAATGAAACCGATGCTGTCCAGTGAAGATACTGTCATATCAATAAGAATATTGTCAGTGTAGAAGTAGTGTGAGAGTTTTCAGTCTTTAGGTATTGTGGCACATGTGGGTGTGAATATGTAACCGGGGATACCCATTGTAGGAGTAATAGGGTATTCAAGTGAGAGTTTGCCATTTTCATTCATGGACCTCTCTGTTCCAAGTAGGGTGGAAGAGGTGACCTTTAGGTCACAAGAGCTGGACTTCCACTCTGCCAGTATGGTGTAAACTTTGGAATGAAATAGCACTTCATAGATCCCTGTAATTTCTTCATACCTGGAGTTTCTTCCTCACAACACAATGAGTGGGGGAATGCATCAGCTAAGGGATGTCTATTATTTGAGTTGGAGCCAAACCTTAAGTAAAATCTTTGTTTGGGAGAGAGAGGACTTCCGATGGAGGGCGTATGTCTGCACTCTGGTTTTTAGCTGTTATGTAGGATGGGCTAATTTAGATTGGGAATGTGGTTCGCTTGAGGACTGTATTCTATTGGTAGTTCAGGCCTGAGGAGAGATAATACTTAAGCAGATCAGGGTTTGCTACTACTGACTTTGCCAAGACTACTGAAGGTAAGCTATTGGGGTTCTCAGTGTGACCACTTCACTGATGAAATATGGCGTGGTGATTTTTCTTTTGTGTGCAGGTACTGTCAAGCTCTGAGTACCTGCATGTATTTTATTTGCTGCAGAGATAAACAATACTTCCAGGAATTACTCAGAATTGCAGAATACCGGCAGATCATAGTAAGAAGCATTGCTACTGTACAATAGGGAGCAGATCCAGTCCTTCAGGGCACGTCTTGGGTTACAAAAAGCAGAGACCAGTACTCTTCTGATCTTTCCCATGTCCAGAGAGTGTGTTGAGAAGAGTTCCTTGGGGTCCCACATTTATTTTGTGCACTAATCTGTGGGTGGGTGGCTCCTGACTTCTCCCTAACCAATGGGGTGGGTAAAGATTTCCAGGTGTTACCCTGCCCACTTTTTCAGCTGTTCCTGTTTCCCCTATTGCAACCAATCCGATAGTGTACCTCACTCCTAACATCCAGGATGGGGGAACCCTTCCTCTCTTGTACAGAGCCTGTGTGCCCACCTAGAAAGGTGCCCAGGGAAATTAACAGTTTCTTCCCTTGTGTCCCCTCCAAGCAGGTTTTGGGGACAGCTTCCCTCTAACTGGGTTTGGAACCAGCTTGGCTTGGTTAGGCCTTTCTCCAAGTTGCAATTTAAGTTTACTTGTGAAATAACAGGCCTCACCTTGCTCCTTTACAAGTCAATGAAGGTCCTGGGTACACCCCAAGTGTTTTTTCTGCAAGCGGAGAAAAACAACTCCCCACACACAGGTTCCTGTCCCTGCTCTGGGAGACGTTTTCACGCTTTATTAAGGTCAAGTACTGGTAAACCAGAGGTGAGTAAGCTAATGAGCCAGCTGGAGGTTCAGGCAGATAAAAAGTAACTTTATAAAAGTTACCTTTACTAAATATTCAATAATAATCCAACCTTACAATTAAATCGGATTTGAAATAAATATTTAAAACGTTTTGGAAGGACGTTTGTAGCTGTTTCCTGTCAAAAGTTACAGATTAAAGTGTATAACTTGTACTTTGACATTTTCTAGGATTCAGCTACAGCCCTGATTGAGAAAATTGCTTTTGAGGCCTAATCACTGGAGCAACATGGCAATTTTAATTTTGCCCATGTTCCACTTTTAAATATCCAGCACCCTATCTTGTGGGCAACAAGGTGTACTTAGGGGTGACTTATCAATATTTAAAAGCAGTGTTTCACTCTTGTGAAAAAGGGTTATCTTGACAGGTTTGTACAGCAGGCTTTCGACAGGGTAGGTCTGAAGCCCTGTTTTCACTGCCACTTTAGTGGAAGGCACAATAAGTGCTGCAATTCATAAGTGACATTTAACTTTCCATGCTATGGGTGTATTTCTGCACCATACACTGTGTTCTTACAGGAAAGTTAAATGTGCCAATTATGGGTAAGCCAATTCAACTATGTTTAAAGGGTGTGCACAGGCACTTGACTCCTGTTTAGCAGAGGTAAAGTGCACAGAGTTCTAAATTGCTAAATTGTGGGGGGAATTCACACAAGAGATGGTAATTTCCTACACAGAGGAATGGTTTTGGGGACTCATTTATTTCAGAAATTTGTAGCAGCTGAGACAAAGGAACAATTTAATGTGCCTGTTCAGTTTTCTGCACAGAAAAGTGAAGACATTCTAAATCTGTCTTTTCTAGCAGCATGTCTCCCAGTGAAGGGACATTCTGTGAGCTAATTAAACATTAAAGTTCTCTAATAGAACTCTGTGATCTTCACAAACTACTGTTGGTGGATTAAGGTGTGGTGATTTGTAGGCCCATAATGTAATGAGGCTTGCCTCAGGTAATAGCTATGAATTCACTGGATAAATATGGACTGCCAAGGAGCCAATCAAAATGCAGCATGTATGGTATCGTACAATTGTCTGGTGTACAATGTTAGGCACTTTATAGCAGGTTGAAGGCCATTTTGAAGCTGCCAGGAAGCTGAAGCTGGCTGTTGAGTGTGTAACTTTTCCAAGAATGTCTATATAGTATGTTCTACCATTTTGAATGTAATTTTGAGGTGAAGCACGTTTCAAGGCATAGTGTGTTCTGCTTTGTTGGTGTCATCGACATTTGAGTCCGTACAGAGGCTCTCCGGTCAGTCCAAAGTAGTCCTTTTCAACCAGATAAGAACCTCAGCAAGTAAACAATACAGGGACCAAATGCACTAGGTTAAACATTGATAGATGGAACTTCTGAATAATATGGTTACAAGGAAGCTAGGCAATGCAGCAGTACCATCTATCATTATCTGACATCCTGGCTACCATCATCAGGCTTTATGAGATGGCAATGATGAAAGCAGAGAGTTTTCTCCTCTCCTAAATGGTCACACCACTACAGCGAATGCTGATTCACACAGTAATTCTTTATCAGCTCACTAAGAAAATAATACCCTTGAAACCTGGGGGACTTTCTGCTGACAGGTCAGACTTCTTGCAGATGAGAATGGCAAGAGTCAATGGGTGTCCCCCATATTATTTCAACACTTAACGATCCACTCAAGGTATGTGATGTTGGACATGTATGATGTCAAAGAATGCGCATCGGCACCCCGGCACATATCCTGGGGTCTGAAGGTCAGGTCTTTTTGGGCAGTAGGACAGGTTGTATGGATGATGTTGTCAAGGACTGGATGCTTGAATGGTCTGTTCAGCCTCCTTGTAGATTGCCCGAATAAAAGGGTGACTTATCCTAGTAGCTGCTGTGCCACCCTTCACATAACAGTAAATAGGAGAGGTGTCAAGTGTCTCTTTAAGTGGGTGCCATATAGGAGGAAATACAACAAAGGGAAAAAACAACCTTGGCAATCTTACGAATCTTGATTTTTATGAAGAAGAGTAGAAATGAAGACATCAGCAAAGCACCTAAACTCCTTCTGGATGATCAAAAATGATAAGAAAACAGGCCAAATTTACATTTAAAATCCAGCTGCAAGGAGCAAAAATCACGGACAAAAATGGAAGGAAGAGGAAAAGGAATACAACAAAAAATAAAGGAAGTGATCTGTTGTGCTACATCCTTCGCTTAGAACTGCCTCCTTATATAGTCCTACCATGAACTGTCATCCCTGTAAAAGGACTTTACGTCATCCCGACTTGGAGTCCCTCACAAAATCCTATTGACATACCACCATCTTGGAAAGAGCATGCGAAAACGCTTGACCATCTATACGCAACGGAACATTCCAGTATCCAGCTGCTGCTGTTCTTGCCCTGTAATCCATACAACTTGTGGCATAAATCTTCAGGTGCACAGAGATACCAAGGTGGTACCAGAAGCATTAGTGCTGCGTTCCGCCCTGAGGGCAGCATCTCAGAACCCAGTGCCCGTCAGCAAAATCAATGGTTTTTTTTCTCTTCGGCTTGCACAAAGCATTTGGCAATATATAAACTTGCTTCTTTGCACACATGTAACAGATGCTTGATTTTAGGGCAGTGAAGGCTCTTTGTGTGCCAAATCTCTCATTGCATAAAAATAGAATTAGCATTTTCTTAATTCATCTAAAATGAGAAGTGGAGGAAAGTGCCTCGAAAGCAGGAAATACAAGAGCAGGTTCACACTGAAGGAGCAGAACCCAATGATCAACTACAAGAGCTAAACAGATTTAGTTCACAGCAGACAGTGCTTTAAAAGGTGAATTAGCAGAACAAATCAGAGAACTGAAGACTGCTCGATGAAAACTTCCTGCAACGTCATACGACTGATTGCGCCAGTTTCCATCAGTTTCTAATAAGCCTGGACTGTAGCAGGAGCCAAGAGAAGTCTGGCTTCAAGAAGGGCCTATTTTACTTGGAATAAGTCAAGAGTCACAATCCAAAAAACGAAACAAACACCAAAGCCAAACCCTGCTCCACTCGCCAGGGGTGTAGCCCACCACAAACCATTGGCACCACGCTTAATTATACCTTCACCACATCCAACACAGTCACCAGAGAATGCATAGACTCCTGTCTTAAGAAAACCTGCCAAAGACAAAAGCACTGGTTGTTGGGACAACAAAACGTGTATATAAAAAAATAAAGTTTGATGATATTTGGTATAAAAGGAATGCAAAATTGTAACAAAAAGACAATATTATCAACGGCCAGCGATAATTATCGCTGGCCGTGCTTAGCGATAGATTTCCTATCGCAGGCTATCTCTGGAATTTATCGCCCTGGTAGCGCGTTATTAACAACGCGTTTCTCCAGGGTGATAATAATTCCAGAGATAGCGAGGTTATCGCCGTTTTGCAGGGAACATCGCTAGTTTTCCAGCGATGTTCCCTGCAAAACGGCGATAAGCTTGCTGATACGACCCTGTGGTCGTATCAGCATAATCCACCCCCTATGTCACACATAGGTAAGTCAGGATTTTAGCAGATGTTAGATTTTGGCGAAAACGGCCGTTTTCACCAAAATCTAACATATGCTAAAATCCTGTGGGCTGCCTTGTAAATATCGCGATGTGAACATCAGCGATATTTGCAAGGTAGTCCATCAGGGATACGCTCAGTGACACCCACTTTGCATCTCATTAGAGATGCAAAGCTGGAGTGTTAAAGGAAAGGGCGCTACGGCAAGGATTCACGCGATAGTGTGACCTTGCTGATAAAGCGATAAAATTATCGCCGCTTTTCGGCCGAAAACGGACGCAAAAGCGGCAGTAATTTTATTGCGCCGCCTTGATAATATGCCCCAATTCCCCCCTGTAAATCGTGAGCCCCTGAGAGGAACAACGTCCTCCTATTTCTTGGGAAAATGTAAGCAATTTACAAGGACAATGATGTATGTTGCATGTAAATATATTCTATCACAGTGGGCTTTTAAAGGATGTGAGGAAAATACTATAATTCCAAGAAGCTTTTTTATATATGTATAATTTAAAAAAAAATGTCTTACAAATATTATATACAACAACCAGGTTAACGTGGTGAAGCCACCTCATATCCCTAAAGCTTTACGCATCCACTAACCATTATAAAGGGGGAACATCCCAAAAGACCTCATACCGATGAGTCCATCTAGCTTGCCAAATGCATATCATTTCTATAAAAAAAGCAATGCAGTATTTTATTTATGTATGTATTTATTTTAAGATGGTTGTAATGTGCTAATTCGACTAAATGATGATGTAGTGCATTGGGGACTTCCAGGGGAAGAGATGTCAAATGGGGTGTGTAATAAAATGGGTAATTGGATGGGGAGGATACGACTCCTACCAAAGTATAAGTCCCAAAACCCTACCAGGTGAAACACAGAGTTGCAATAATTTAAACCTGGGTTCAACCTCTGGTTGTATGGCACGGAGCTGACAGGCTTAACTTAGGAAAATGCATCAAGTATTTAGCAACACTTGTTGAAAATCAAAAAGTAAAAACACAAGACAAATAAAATCCCAAAATTAATTTCTACAAATAGAGAAACTATTAATAAGAAAATGACACCAAAATTACTAAAATCCGATAAGGGGCACCGTAAATATGAATTTTAAAAGTTATAAGGCAAAAAGCACCAAGAAAAAGTAAAGCACCAATCAAAAGTCACTGTTTGCGGGTGACCGAAACCTAGTAAAAATTTCAGGTCACCTGCAATGGAGCAGAGCTCTGGTGCACCAAGCAGGTCATCCTAGTAAAAGATTTTACCTTTCGACTTAGCCTTTATTTATGGAATTTGAAATCCTCCAGCGGGGCAAGGCTGAAGGCTGTATCCTATGAGATCCTTCCAAAGTAGAATAGCTAGTGAGCAAGACGCTGCTGAAGCAGTTGGCGTTGGCATTAAGCGCTCAGAACAGGAAAATTCAAGTTTTACAGCTGCCAAAGTGCTCTTGTTGTTCTGATACTGTTCGTGCCTTTGTCCAGTCATGATTCATACCTTTAGACCTAGTCTCTTTTTTTGGAGCACAAAATCTTCCAGCTGTATCTAATGAAGTCCTGTCAAAATCAGACCCCTTTGCCACAAGATCCTGCATATACTCTGGAAGTCTTGGAAATCCAAACATTTTTTAAGTCCCAACTTTTCAGACTTTCTGGAGTAGCTACACTTGGTCCAATATAAGGCTCCCAGGACATCAGGGACAGCATTTAGGGGCTAGGACACACTTAGCAGAGGCCACCAGCAAGGCCAGGTCCAGTTTTAATAGTAAATGGTCACTTCGGGGAAAGACTTCTTGCATCTTTTGACGTCCCTGAAACCACACAGGAGGCCAGCCAACTGGCCCTGGGAATACACCTTTAGTTCCTGCGTACAAGTGGGAGAAGGTCCATCTCTTCAGGTCTCCACACAGGTTTCAGACAGCAGGTCCAGTCCTCTTCTGTTCTGCCAGAGGGCCAGAAAGAGTCCTGAGGAGCTGGGGAATGAGGTGCTATTTTTGTCCTATTCGGGAGCTAGTGAGTGGGGTAACTCCTGGAGACTCCCTAACCAAGACACTAAAAGGCTACCAAGGGCAAACCTTCTCACCTCTGCAGCACAGCACATCCAGTCTGGCTTACGTTGAACTATCCCACAGTGTACTATTCTCAGTAAAATCCAACATGTCAGAGCCTTTATGCCCATAGGGGAGCTTCTGGCATGCATAGGGATGTGACGAAGATAATGAGCCGTCCCCTTCCACTCAGCTGGACCTTCCACTGGGGCCAGCTCCCTCCTGAACTGAGACTAAAGCCAGCAGGCAAAAGTGTGTTTAGAGGTCAAAATACTCATCTCCTCCAGGCATCCCTTATAACTGAACTGTAAAAGCACAGGAATCCCTATCCTGCCAGGCCCCCAAACCATTGTCTGTGCTCTGAGAGCAGTATTCACATTTCATCAAAGCAGCACTGGCAGGCCAATGTTAATTGCTTGTGGGACCTTCTGCAGGGAAAATATTTTAAACATTACTTTTCCTGTATATTTATCAAAATCCAACTTCAACAATTAAATAGATTTTTTTTTTTTTTAAAACAGTGTTTGGACCATCTCTGTAGCTAATTCCAAACAAAAGATTCAAAATTAGCTCATTAACTGTACTCTATCTTTGTATTCCTAGAGCCAGCTAAAGCCCTAACAGTGAACATAGCTTTTGGGGGCTGTAACTATAGGAACATGCAAACATTACATTCTTACATGTTCCCCTATGAATACCAGGCCCCTACCTTGTGGGCAACTAGGCCTACTTGGGGTGACTTATTTATTACTTTACTATAGGGTTCCTTCCTGCCAACAAAGGTTACGCAAGTAGATTTAAAAGCTACAGCAGTCCGGCTGCAATGCAGACCTGAAGCTATATTTTTCATTGTCAGCCTAGGGAATGGTAAAATAGACACTGCAGTCCACAGTGACATTTACCTTTCTGTGCCATTGGTTTAGTTTCCTAAACTATATACTATGGCATTACTGAAAAGTTTAACATGGCAATTTAGAATTAGCTAAATTTATCAAGCTTTAACAGTAGGAGCACATACACTAGGGACTGGCGGCAGTGCCCTGGTTGAAAAAAATAACAGCATCAGTACACATCAAATGGGGATGTGCACACAAAAGAGAGACTTTCTCACAGGGTGATCGAATCATTCAGCATTAAACAACTGGAGGAAGAGGCGTGCAGTCAGTTGCTTATGGAAAGAATTAATGCTAGAGTCACTGCAGAGATACACTGGATTAGAGTTCTTGAGATAGGAGTCTTGATGGTAACTTGATTTTCCTCCAGATCGTTTCATTCTAAATGTGAGTAGCACGCGAAAGAGGCTAACTGTGGGTGCCTGGTCTGAATAATTTAAGAAATAATACAAAAATGTAGTCCAGAGCTGTGTCAGTGAGTTGACCTGGGTCTCTTGCTCACTGTGCCTCTGGAACAAAGCTACACCCAACTGAAGAGGCCCAATCAGGCCATAAACGGTCTTGGGTTGCTCGTGTCTTGGTTCAGAGAGGAACTGGCTTGGCAGTTCAGGCTGCACCGTTCTGATTGGAGCAGGACCAAAACTGATTAGCATATGGCTGGGTCTAAACTGAAGTGGCATAGTGGGAAAAAGACGGATAGGTTGGAATGCTATCACGACTTATTGCAAGAATTCCTCCCACCACCATTTGTGTGTTTGAAGCGAGTTAACCTGGGGTAAAAGGAAAAGGATAGGTCGTTGTCAATGGTGACACCCAGATATCCACCTGAATAAGAGAGCATAAGAGGGGAGTACAGGGGGAGATGCTAGATTGACGCAAGAGTGCCACATGTTTCAAGGTTGATTAAGAATCTCAGATGAAAGTTGAGGTTCACCACAGGTAACCCCAGTAGTTTTGAATAAGAAAGGACCAATGTTGAAAAATGTCCCTCTCTGAAGGGTCACCCCAAATTTTTTGCCTTCCTCCTCCTCTTTTTCTGACCTCGTTTTTTGCTGGCTTTAGGACTCTGAGCATTTTACCAGTGCTGAAGTGCATGTGCTTCTCCTTTAAAACATGATTTGATTGACTTATCCACAATTGGCATATTTAATTTACCTATAAGTCCCAAATAGAGTGCACTACATGAGCCCAGGGCCTGTAAATTAAATGCTACTAGTGCGTCTGCAGCACTGATTGTGCCACTCAAACATGTAGCACTTCAAACATGTCTCAGACCTGGCACTGTAGGGCCGGTGTGTGCAGTTTACACTGCTATGTCGACTAGGCATTTTAAACCCCTTGCCAAGCCTTAAACCTCCCTTTTATTACATACAAGTCACCCTTAAGGTAGGGCCTAAGTAGCCCACAGGGCAGGGTGCTATGTAATCAAAAGATAGGACATGAACATTTAGGTTTTGCGGGTCCTGGTAGTGAAAAATACCCAAATTTGTTTTTCACTACTATGAGGCCTGCCTCTCTCATAGGTTAACATTGGGAATTCTGTATTACTCTTATAAACTGTAATTCCTGATTGAGAAGGAGTAGCTCTGTCATGTTTCATTTCATTGGAATGGTAATGATGAATCCTCTTTGCTGGCAAAGTCGAGTTTATCATAACTATTTTAGAAATGCCACTTTTACAAAGATGCTACAAACACAGTGGTCCCTCACAGGAGCAATAGGAGAGAAGTAATAAATATAGACATTCAATGAAATCTATATTGCATTGTCCAGCCGGACAGGAATATTTAATATTTTAGAATTAGTGACACAACGATAAAGTGGGAACACAAACTTGCATCAAGCCAGGTACGAAAAACAGAAGGGCTCAGGCAAAGCTTAATGCTTGGAAAGTAATTAATCAATTTAGCAAGCATAAATAAAGAAAAACACCATTGCACATTGAAATGATAAGTATGACTGTGTTAAGGTGTCAAAGAGTCGACGACGTTTCTATCCCATACATAGAATTAAGGGATTGAAAGCAATGCTGGCAGGTACAATGTAGAACAAGGGTTCCAGAGTATGTTGGGAAGGATGCACGGTCATCAAGAAGAAGACTGTAGGGGAGGTTAAGGATTGGTAACAGCAGCGCTGGTAGAACCAAAAGAGAAGTAAATTACTCTCTGGATAATTAATTAAATTGTCAACACCGGTGCTTGTTACAGACTGAAACAAAGTGGCATTGTCTGGCTAGAGATGACCACAGCAACAGTCAATTATTAATTCAATATTTGTTAAAAATGACTTACCTGCCAGCTTATAGCTTTGAAGGCCAGAAATTGTCTGAACCGTCACGCTTGTAGGAGTGTGATGGTTAGTAGTTGTGTTGTTAATATTATTGGAAGCATGGCATGGGCAATGTGTGGTGCAAGCTGCAGTAGCCTCCTAACGAGAGCCCTTGCACTTACTGTTTTGCAAATTAAGCACTGACTTGGGGAGGTCGGTCCTTTGCAACTGAGGACGCAAAACTCAGAATTTCACTACCTCTTCACCTCAGAACATAACTCAACCTACTCATATTCAAGAAACAACCAAAAATACGCCTATTGCGCCAATAATTGTCTGGAAATTGGAGAGAAGAATTCTAAGTGTGCCTAGAGGCACGTGCTAAGACTACCTTAGAGCGCTTTATAAATGCCTTAACAAACAACATAAAGGGCCAGATGTATCAAGCGTTTGACCATTCGCAAACGGGCCAATTCGCAGAATTGGCCCGTTTGCGAATGGTAAAAAGCCTTTTGGGATGTATCATCCCAAAAGGCATTTGCAAAATAGGGAATCGCAGGGAATCGCAATTTTTGCGATTACCTATTTTGCAAATGCATTTAGGGAATCGCAATTTGCGATTCCTTAAATGCAATGCAGGAAGCAAGAAAATATTGCGACCTGGCTTTAAGGAATCGCAAATTATTACCAACTTCAAGTTGGTGGTAATTTACAAATTCCTAGAAAAATGCACATTTTTGCATTTTTCTAAGTGCCATGTAGCGCGCACACATGCCCTTAGGGCATCTATGTGCGCCACATGTGCATACTTACCTTTTTTGGGGGTGCATCAGGGTGGCCTTTTGGCCCCCTTGCACCCTTGAAATTGCATGCGCAATTTGCGAGTACTTATTTGGTACTCGCAAATTGCGAATGCAATCCTATTAATTTCTATGGGCCTTTAGGCCCATAGGAATGAATGGGAAGGTATTCCTTAATAGCGAATCGCAATTTGCGATTCACTATTAAGGAACATGTAGGAATCGCAAATTTGTTTGCAAATCCTACATACATTGCAGTTTGCGATTCTTAAATAGCGAATCGGTAAAATTCGCTATTTAAGAATCGCAAAAGCAATTCTTGATACATCTGGCCCACAATCACCATAAAGCTGCTGCAGTGATTATTTCAGCAATGTACTAACCTCATGATTTATGGAGTGCAATCAAGCCTGAAGATAATGTACTATTTTGAAGCAGGTAAATATTAAGCTATTTGTTTTTATGTGTTTTCCACAGTCAAATGTGAGGGCTATAGACTTTTGTCACGAATTTAGCAATTCTTAGAAGTGAAAAAAGGAGAACTGGGCCTGTTTTCAATATTCAGTACTCAATAAACAACAGATGATGCACAATACATTTGCTTGGTTGACTCCCAGTAGCAGGAATTTAAGCTAGCAGGGTGCCTACATTCAGCTGAAAAACTCAAAAATGCTCATTCAGCATTATTTCCAGGAATCCATTATTGAGCAGATAAACATCAGATAAGGTTTGAAGGGGCACAAATTAGACGCTCTCAACAACAAGCAGTCGTTGCAGCAAACACAGTGGCCAAGAGTAATATGAAACACATAATGTAGGTGGGAGCATAACCATGTGCAGGTTCTGGTTGACTGGTGTCCTTATATGGCCTGAAAAGCGGCAGAGGCCCCAATGATTGTCATTTGGAGTGAAGGGTCCAGGGGGTACTTAAGCCTCCTGGGTGGAGGTTTGTGAGAATCTATCTATCTATCTATGTTCTCTGAAAAAACCAAACTTAACCGGGACGTTATAGTGAGGGTCAGATTTCAGTCATACAAAACCAGTGAAATTCAGCAGTTATAGTTACCTGAGATAACTATAACTGAAACCCCTTCAATGCCTATGACATCTCATTTCACTCATGACATGGTCAGTGACATCACTGATGACATCTCAAATGACATCACTGATGGCATCATCCACAGAACCACTCACATACTCAAACAATCACTCACACACCCATACAAACACTCACACACCCACACAACCACTCACAAAACCACTCACAGATCCATACAATCACTCACATGCCCAGCCCATACTCATACAGCCACTCACTCACCTATACAGCTAGTAACAGAGCTATTCAGTCACCTATACAGCCACTCATACACCCATTCTCTTGTCCAAACAATTATTTGCATACCCATTCACACATCTATACAAGCACTCACATGCCCACTCACTCACCTATACAACCACTTACACATACACTTCAGGTGTAATACAACCACTTACACACCCACTCACTAACCCATACAACCACTCAAACAGCCACTAACTCACCCACTTACACACCCAGTCCCTCACCGATAGAGCCATTCACACAGTCTCTCATACAGCCACTCACACACTAACTCACCCACCCATAGAGGCACTTACATAGCCACTCAGTCACCGATACAGCCAGTGGCACACACACTCACCCACCCATACAGCTACTCACACAGCCACTCACTCACCCACACAGCAACTCACACACCCATTCACCCACCTATAGAGGCACTCACACAGATACTCACGCCCCCATACAGTCACTCACAAACCCACTTAGTCACTCATATAGCCTCTCACTCACACACTGACTCACCCACCCATAAAGCCATTCACACAGTCACTCATACAGCCACTCACACAATCACCCACCCATACAGCTACTCACACAGTAAATCACCCACCCATACAGCCACTTACATGGTCAGTCATCCATCCATGCAACCACTCGTACATCCACTCATTTACCAATACAACCACTCACACAGCCACTCACTCAACCATACAGCTACTCACACACCTACTTATTCACCTATACATCCACTCACACACCCATACAGCCACGTACAGACAGATTCAGACAGTCCCACAGCCATGTAGATGACATATATTAGAAATACTATCACCCTTACACTTACTGGATGTCATCAGTGATGTCATCAGTTATGCCATTTGAGATGTTATCAGTGATATGAGTAATGTAATATGTGAGGTCATATGCAGTGCATTGTGGGGGGTAAGTTATAGTTTTCTCAGGTAACTATAACTGCTGAATTTCACTGGTTTTGTACTAGTGAAATCTGAGCCCAACTATAATGTCCCAGTAACCTTTATTTTTTGTCAGTGAATTACTAAGGTTTTTAAAATTCTATTTACTAACTATAATGTCCCTGTAACCTTTGGCTTTTTCAGTGAATTTCTAAGGTTTTTAACTTTTCAATCCAAATTGTAATCTGTCACCTTTGAGAGTGGCTGAGTGAGTTGCTTTGTAGGTGTGTGAATGTGTGTGTAAGTGCCTGTGTGAGTGGATGTGTAAGTGCTGTGTGTGTCTGTGAGTGGGTCTGTGAGTGCCTGTGTGGGTCTGTAAGTGCCTGTGTGAGTGTCTGAATGGCTGTGTGAATGCCTGTGTGAGTTTGTGAGTGGGTGTGTGAGTGGCTGTGTTTGTTTGTGAGTGGGTGTGTGAGTGGTGCTATGCATTTTGGGCATTTGCATACTTTAAAGATTTTAAAGGGAGAACCATGGGCTCTGCTTTCACCAGGAGACAACAAGAAAGAAACAACTCATCACAGTCACTACACATCAGATTGTGCTCCAATAGATCAACACTAAATTCACCTCCATTTAGGATTTCATATCTTTTTTTCATCGTGGAATACGAGAGGAAACACATTTGCTTTGCCTTCGCCAAGCCAATGAAGTTAGGATTGTTTGTTGTGCTTTACTGAAGTGGAGCTTAAACTGGGTCAATCGCCATGTTTACATTTGTAAGTGCTTCCCGTTCAGGTTTAATTTCTGTGAAATCAGCACCAGGGCCAAAATCAAACCTCATTTTTTCCAAGAAGAGTCCCCAGTTTTGCCAAAAATGTCTACCCAACTGGAGTACTTTCATTTGGTTAATTAGTAAGTGCTACCTCGTTGGGTAAATGTCTGTGCATATTCTGCACTACAGCTATGTAAAGAACCATGAGATGTGCAAGTAATTTTGGAAATTTGATTGTTCCTCAAGCATCGTCATTCACAAATCTGTGATAACGTGAAGGCAAGAGAAGACGATGACACTACAAAGAGGTGAGTCTCCACCAAACAGGGGTACTTCCCCTTAGCTAAATGAAGTAAGTGCTTCTTTGTTTGGTGGAGATGTCCTCATATTCCTCTGCATCAATAACACATCACCAAAATGGTCTGGCAACGCGCTTGAGAGCCTTTTCTTAAGCTGTCCATTAACATGGGAAAAGGTGGAAGACCTTTGCATGCTACTAACGTAAAAGGGTAAGGGGGGCCCCATCCCCAGGGGTCCGGCTGAAATTAAATAGGGGGGGGCCCCTCCTCAGGATGATTTTGGCCTCTGGGACTCCATTCCCCAGGGCCCAGCCACATCTCCCTGAGTACCCTGGCCCCACCCAGGGCACCCAGTGTGCATTTTGGGGACTGCAGGGAGAGTCTCAAAGCCCTGTAGTCCCAGACAACATTGCTCCCACATGCAGGGAGCTGCTGGAAATGCAGCTCCCTGCGTGCATGAGCAATACTTTCATCTCTTTCCCTGTCGGCATGTCTGCAGGCAGGGAAAGAGATGAAAACTCTGCTTCCAGCAAGTGGGAGCAGTTTGACAGCTCCCGCTTGCTGGAAGCGGAGTGTTTGCTTTTACTTGGTGGGAGCAGTCACAGCTCCTGCCAAGCAAAAGCAAACAGCTATCTCCTGAGGGTGGGCACCTCGGGAGACAGCAGGAGCCAGCTCTGGAGGGAGGCCATCCCCAGGGCCATTTACGGCTCCAGGAGGGGGGCTGAGCGGCCCTCCTCTACTGATCTGTACGGGCCGGCCCGGGGAGGTGGTAGTCCTCGGGCCATATATGGCCCGGAAGAGAGGCTGTGCATCCCCCCTCCCATTTTTGGAAAAATTGGCCCGTAGAGGGGTGGTCCCCAGGGCGGACCTCCTCTTTAATGTTTATTTTAGCCCTGGGGAGGTGGTGGTCCCTGGGGCGCTCCGCACAGCCACCCCTATGTATATTTTTTTTAATAGCCACTAGTTGGTGGTGGTCCCTGGGGCGCAGGGGGGTCCACGCAGCTGCCACTTAGTATTGATATTAGCTCCGGGGAGGTGGTGGTGCCTGGGGCATAAATAAGCCTTTGGAGGAGGGCCCTGTGAGCGCCCCCCACCCTCCATTTGCTTTATTAAACTTTGCATTGCCCCTGAAACTGGCTCACCCGGGGGCTACATTACAAACAAGCACGGGAGACTGCGCTTGTTTTTTTGGGGAGATTCCCTTTAATATCTCCAAAACTACTGAACGGATTTACGCCAAATAACAAAAAGTGTGCTTTCTGGACCAAAAGCTACCTTTTTACCAAATTTGGTGTAATTCCATCCAGTAGTTCAGGCTGTAGGCGTGTCTAAAATCTCTATGGGAATTAACGTGGGAAACACACTTTTTATGACCCCCTTTTTTCTCGGCCCCCACTTGACGTGTGGCCCCAAAACGTTCCATTGACAACTAGAATCACTGGTGCACTTTTTGGGGAAAATTTCGTGAAGATTTGTCAAATGGCGCCAAAGATAAACATAAGTCAAAAAAACGCTTTTCCTATTTAAAATTGGGTCCAAACTAGAACTACCTACTGGCGATATGTATAATGGTAGGGCAGTGGAGGAGCAGATGAGGGGAAGCAATGGTTGATGGGCGGGGAGGGGAAAAGCATGTCAAATGGGAGAGCAACATGGGAGGTGGATAGAATCTTATGAGCAAGAAAGCAACAGAGTACGGGGGAGGAAGAGAGTTTGGCAGAGGGAGACACACAGGAGAGAGTGCTTGCAACATGATGGCGACAGTAACACTGAGCACAGAGGTAAGAGAAGCACAAGGGAGAAAGCTGAAAAGCACATTTACTCTTATGGAGCGTGTTGGACATGGTCCTTTCTGCAGGGTCACCCCTGAACTTTTTGCCTTTCCCCTCCACTTTTTTGTTAGATTCATTTTTGTTTGCCTTAGGTCTCTATGCACTTTACCACTGCTAATCAGTTCGAAAGTGCTTGTGCTCCCTCCCCAAAGCATGGTTAAATTGTCTTTTACCTAATTGCCATATTTAATGTGCTTTTAAGTACCTTGTAGAGTGGTATACCATATACCCAGGGCCTGTAAATTAAATGCTACTAGTGGGCCTACAGCACTTATTGTGCCACCCACTTAAACAGCGCCTTCACAAATGTCCCAGGCCTGCCACAGCAGCCTGAATGCAGTTATAAACTGCCAATTCTACTTGGGAATAAAACCCCTTTGCCAAGCCTTAAACCCCATTTTGTCATATATAAGTAACCCCCTAAGGTAGACCCTAGATAGCCCATAGGGCAGGGTGCTGTGTAATTAAAAGGTTGGACATGTACTTTTAAGTTTTACATATCCTGGTAGTGAAAACCATATGAATTTGTTTTCAGTAAAGGGAGGCCTACCCTTCCCATAGGATAACATTGGTGATTCCGGATTAAATTTAATAAACTATAATTTCCAATTGGGAGCAGGTTGCTATATTATGTTTAGTGTCTTTGTAATTGTAAAGTAATACTCTCTTTAATGGTAATGTTGGGTTATTGATTACAATTTTAAAAATGCCACTTTTAGAAAGTTAAGAGTAAAAGCGGGCTTTCATTAGTGGACATAAGCAAAGAAGCTTCATTATATATGAAGAGATTTGTAACTAATAGAGCATTTTCCAAATGCAAATAAGAGTCGGGAAGACAATGGCCACCACTCCAGCCGAGGAATAGAACTCTGCATAATTGCCGCTTATGAAGAAATGCGAACAAGCAATAGCTGCAAGCTCTTCAATACTGGAGAAAAATAAGTGTCGTACTCCTGCTGAGATTCACATGCCACCTCAAAAATTGTAATGTGGCTACAACTGGAATGTAACCGAAGGCTTTTGTTTAGTATGCTTTACTTTTTGATTTTATAGTTCCACCAATTGACCGGAAACGGATGAAATCAGAAACTGAAAAAGGTAATGAATAGAAGAAGGGGATTTGAAAGACAGACTTTTGCCCACATATCTGAGTGACATGCTCTATAGCAATTCATCCATTTTAAAATTTACTTATCTCACAGCTGCACCAAGTTCTTGGTACGGAGGAGAAGCCAAAGACTAGAGGGTTTGAAACCTGTCGACAAATATGCACCAGGGAGTTCTAAAAGTGATTTTTGGGCAGAGAGGCAACCTTGCGGGAAATAATGGTGCCTGGCCCTAGTCTAAAAACAAGTTGCCACAACCCCTGTAGCACTGTTATTTAAGGAGTATGGTATGGACAATTATGTAGATATCTAATGCCTTACTTCAGAAAAGTTGTGAACTGTTGCATTTTATTGATTTTAAATTTGTTTTACACTTTGGAAATGGGTGTGGGTTTGTTATTCATATAAATCTTTTGTGATAATATCACGCAAAAGTCTGTTGGATTTTTAAAAAATCGACTCAGATTTTGACTAATGTTTACGAGTTCCAAATGTATATGTTGTGGCATGGCAAAAAGGAGCTGTTTGCTCTAAAGGTTTAAAAAAAAAATATATATATATATATATATATATATATATACACGATTAAAAAATGTGGTCAGGTCAATTACATTTCTTGATCCCAGGTTACAAAGGCTTTGTGATTCTCATATGATGTCAGACAAGGTATATTTTGTTACTTTTGATTTGTAAGTGGTCCAACCTTGCTGATTTGAAAGACCCAACCTCTTGGTGTTCACTTTTGGAAAGTTACCATTTTTTTGCCCTTAGCCCTTTTGGCCCTGCAGCCTGGCCTGTGTCGTATACTGGGTGTAACGGACAGTTAGACTTTGTGAATTCCTCCCAGTCACACAATAGAGGGATTAGGTGTGCCTTAATGGAGAATCTCCTGGCAGGATGGTTGTGCAGGCCCATTTGAAACTGAATCGCCTTCATACAAAGGACCTAACACCACCACATTGTCACTGCAGCCAGCATGGAGCCAAGGCAGGGGAGTAAGGAAATTCCATGCACTTCAAAGAACCTTTCCAGAAGCTTCTCCCGCCTTCCAGAGGAAGGGCACCAGGGTATAAAAATAGGACCTTCAGGCCCACTCTTCAGTTCACTACTGGACCTACAGAAGGAGTCTTTAAGAGGGATGCCTGCTGCTGTGACCTGTTGTGCACTCTGCAAGACTGCTGCTGTACCTGACAAAAACTGCTTTGCAGTCTGGAGCCTGCCTTGAACCCTCAGAGGCAGCCCTGCTGTTGAACCCTGCATCTTTCCCTGAACCCAGAATACCTGTGACTCCATAGGCTAGTTTGCTGGCTTCCTGTTCAGACCCACAGGGACTCAAAAGGCTCCCATCAGCTTGACCCCATGCCTGGACCCAGCCTGAGTGAGTCATGAAACCCCAAGTCCTAGACTCTTGACTGTGGTGCTAAAGGTCCCGATATGGCCAAATTCCCAAACAGAGGACTTAGAAATGTTTGGGCAAAAGCTGCTCTGAGAACCAGGAGAACAGGACCAATCTGCTTTCCTATCCTCCTGAGGTGCATCACCAGTCAGTTTGACTTTGCAGCTTCTCCTGCTACCTTTTTCTCAGCTGCAGCAAATCATTTTCAGTGGTCCTTCGCCAAAGGGGTATTCGGCCTCGTGTAACTGCCTGCGGCTAAAGCCCTCTCCCTCGTCCCGCTGGAGATTTTTGACTTCCACGAACGAAGAAACCTTCCCTGCAGCTTCGACTCAAGGCTATCCGACAATGGCGCTCCCTCCTCAGACACCGCCTGCAGCCTTCCCCCGCTGAACTTTACCCAAAACATTTTTCTCAGAAATTCTTCTAAGTCCGAAGGTTAGTGCTGACTGGGCCCAATCAACTTCTTGTATCCGAACCGTGCTCCATTGTAGTCTGCCGTATTTTTAAACTTTGACCCGGTCTCGCTTGACTAGATGTCCACAGTTGGCGCCTTGATCTTTTAAGCGATAGTTCTTACTAGCAACTTTCAAAATTCATTACTCTATTTCTACTGATCATATTTTTGTTGCTTTGGTGTCAAATATTTACTCAATTTCTCTAAATTTGTGTGGGATTTTTCTTGTGTTGTGTTTTCACTTTGTTATTATTTGTGTACTGCATAAATAATGTACACATGGCCTCTAAATTAAGCCTAACTGCTTTTTTTGTCTAGCTACCCAGGCTTAAGCACTGGTTAATTTAGCAACTTTTTGTGGTTCATCCTGCAAGGGATTGTGGCTGTTGCTTGACTAGGGTTCAGACCCCAGTCAACCAACAACCCAATTTCTCACAGAGTGCTTAAGCAAAAAGAAACATTAGTTCTATAAAAGTGAGCAGTGGAACTATGGAAGCCATCCAATCAGAGAGGCCGTGCACCAGGAGAGGGACATAAACCCAAGATGGACAAGCTGATACAAGGAAAGCCATTGAATAAGCAAAAGAGAGTGAGAGTAAAGCCAACTAACAGTAAGCAGTGGACTACCTCTAAGTCCCTGTAAGTTCTTGGTAAGCCCACAAAATGTCTTTTGCAACCAGACAGCTTGCACTGTATGGTAGGCTCGACCTAAGAAGGCTGCGTGGTCAGTCTTAGACCTAAAAAATAGTCTTAACTCCAGCAATCAATGGGCAGGGAAATATTCACCAAAATATTCTATATAAACAGTTCAAACTGGATGCCAACCTCTACTTGCTCCCTAAGAGAGAAGTTGGTTAATCGTGTAGCAAAGTCCTGATTTCCAGCGCACCAGCATCCCACAGGTACTCGCAATTTGCGGTGGAAAGAAGAAGGTGGGTGAGCGTACAGTTAAGATAACATTTTTGCTAGCTGGCCGTTCCTTGTACCCCCAGACACCGGTTATGCATGCTAGATTGTGAGGGTCTCCCCAACATTGTCTAAGCTGAGTAGCAGCACACTCTTCCAGCACTCTAGCTTGCCAAGCAGGGCAATTACTCTTGGCTTTCTGTAGACCAGAGCCCCCTATTCTTCATACTCCATATATTTATAATGCATAAACTGTTCAGATCTTCATTAGCTGTGTGGGAGCTGCAAACGTTTGTGGCCAGTCCCTGAAAGTGGCACACCAACTATGGGTGGTGGTATTCTGTCATTAGGTCTGGCTCCATATGAGGCTTGGTCCTAACCCCCTCCTCCCAGCATGTACTGAGATGGGAGCGGATGATGACCTAACATGGGCCCTGTTGTCTTCCCTCTAATTAGGTGGTTCAGGTATGCTCCCCTCTAGGTCCTAGTTGCGGCACAGAGGCTGGAGAAAGAGGAAGTCAATAGCCACAGGTCTTTGGGCCTGGAGGCTGGTGTGGTAGCCCCGGTCCACAGCACTGCAGAGGACTGCTTCGGTACTTGAAGGAAGCGGATGGCCCCACA
This sequence comes from Calotriton arnoldi, assembly GCA_963921515.1. Lineage (NCBI taxonomy): Eukaryota > Metazoa > Chordata > Amphibia > Caudata > Salamandridae > Calotriton > Calotriton arnoldi. The sequence continues at coordinate 26,141 of CAWUFW010009318.1, read as the reverse complement.
ACCCTGGAGCCATGTTGCTGTGTGTCGGCCAGCAGCCGGGTAGTGAAGAGCTGGCAGGGATGTGCAAGTAACGGGGCTGTGGGGACAATAGCTTTGCTCTAGCAAATGAGCTCCAAATGTAAGGAGGGTCACTTACAGAAGAATACTGCCATATAAATACACCACCATCACCCTCAATCCGAACCGTGCCATGATTTAACCACTGGTAACATAGCACTTCATCATCAGTAGTGGAATACAATGGGTATTCTGTATATTCTTCTATCTGTTCTATTTTTTGCACCAACAATATCCACAGGATTTTGCTTTTTTGTGTCTCCTGGAATTTGTCGATTTTTTAGGTTTACTGTGCATTTGACTGTTGTCTCTAGGGTATCTGGTGTTCAAAACTACTCCCTTAAATCACTGCAGTGACATTTAACTGGAGTGCCACATGTTTAGACAGGAAAGGCAGCTGGCACAGAAAAATACAAAATGTTCTCAACAAACGCAAAGATAATTTCACATAGAAGTGCAAATGGCCTGGTTACTAGTATATCAGCAATGACGTTAACATAGCATTCCCTCCATGGAAACATCCACATAATCGGACATGTCTGGTAGCCCTAAAAGCATCGATCTCTCCAAAAAATCAGATGTGATGTCTCACGGGAATAGTATTTCTTTGAAGATGAGAGCTGGTGGGAAACACCATATTCACAGAAATGTAGCACTGTATGGGAGACCAGACTTTACAAGAAAGATGAAGACATCTGCTAGACATAACAGTGAGACAACTTCATCTGGCTCATGGCAACCATGTAGACAGCAGGAGGACAAGCCTTCTTTTGTAAAGCACCTTGTGTCTGATGTTTCCTCCTAACCTACATCTGACAAGTTTCCTCGCTCCTGCTCCTGAGGAAGGAATCTCATCGCCCTCTTCAACAATGCTTCATGAGTAAGCCTCTTACTGATGAGCACCAGATGGTATTCACAAGTGTCTTCTTTACATCCCCTCCCCTATGCCCCTCTTCACCTCTATCACCACCGGCATACCGGATTCCATTGTGGTGCGGTGAGAAGGTCTACTCGGAGGTGATTTGCGTTGAGGTGGTTGGCCAGGCGAGAGCTGATGAGCTTCTCCAGGACTTTGGGTAGATAGGGAAGTAAGGCGATGGGCCTGCTGTTGACCATGGTCTGGGGATCTGCACTATAGACATCCCTGATCATTCAGACTCTTTTCATTTACTGTTTTTGACCTTAGAATCGTGCCCAGGGATGCTGGTTTAGAGCTTCTACTTCTCCTCCTATATTCATTACTTTGAATAATCTTATCAATTAGTTTTCACAGTTTTGTGTTCCTCCTTTCAATCTCTATTTAATATGGACGTTTTGTCTTTGAGTGAGAGTCAGTACATTATGTTCAGGTCAGCTAATGTCAATGCAGTGTCTGTTGTCATGTTTAGTGTGTCATGTTGAGTGCTGGCTGGCTGGTTTGGAGAGGAGTGCGGTGTTTTTTTCTGGCTGACTGCCCTGTCGGGGCCTCTGAGGCGACCCTCTGGCAGTGAAGATTCAAAGGTAGTGAGTATTTAAATCATCACAAGGCATCCTCTAATGCTGATCATAGGGGGCGCTACAGGTCCAAAGTTTAATGGCCACGGCTGGTGGTTGCGCAATGACAACCTCCCACTGCTATTGAGATGCTTGCTCAGAGAAAAACTCTGCAATTATAGGACTCCATATGGGTGTGCACCCTGAACATCGACACCAGAATATTGATGGGGCACAAGATCAAGGACAGAATATTTAAAAAGAAATAGACAGGCGTTGGACCTGCCCCTTTCTGCAGTGTAACCCCCAAACGTTTTGCCTGCCTTCACCCTCCTGTTTTATGAACCCATTTTTGCTGACCTTTAGGACTCTGCATTTTTCCACTGGTAATCAGTGCTAAAGTGCTTGTGCTCACCCCTTTAAACATGGTACAATTGGCTTGCACCCAATTGGTATATTTAATGTACTTATAAGTCCCTAGTAAAGGGGTACTATATGTAACCAGGGCCTGCAAATTAAATGCTACTAGTGAGCCTAGTGAGCCTGCACCACTTAAGCAGCCCTTTAAACATGTCTCAGGGCTGCCATTGCAGCCTGTGTGTGCAGTTTTAAACAGCCGTTTCAACCTGGAAAAATAAACCTTTTGGCAAGCTCAAACCTGTTTTTTTAATATCAATAAGTCACCCCTAGGGTTGGCCTAACCAGCCCATAGGGCAGGGTGCAGTGTATTTAAAAAGTAAGAAATGTCATTGTAAGTTTTGCATGTCCTGGTAGTGAACAACTCTTAAATTCGTTTTTCACTACTGTAAGGCCTGCTTCTCCCATAAGATAACATTAGAGTTACATTTTACATTTAATAAGCCGTAAATTCCAAATGGGAACTGTAGGAAGCTGGCACTGTATATGGTATTCCACTAGGTGGTTATACCGTGCACAGAGTTCAGGGGTTCCCCAAAAGAGTACAAGGCTCAATGTAAAACCCAAAGTGTCCTAATAGTGGTAGTGTGGGCGAGCACAGAGGAGTGCAAGACATTTATTGCACAACATTAACCTATATTGGACACACGACTCAAAAAGGAGATCCACACCAATTTTAGAAAAATATACTTTGTTTGTACTTTATTTTAAGACCAAGATCTTTGCCATAAGGTAAGTGCGTTTTTAAATATAAATACTTTTCCCTTTCAAAAGTCGACATTTATATTAATTTTCGGACAGTTCAATGTTATCTTATGGGGAAAACTATATTGCGGTTAAACAGGTAAGTATCGCACTTACAGCTTCAGTCTTCGGGACCAAAGGTCAGCACGGACAAGGGTCAGGTGAGTACCGAAGCTGCACCACCAGCAGTACAGGGACGGCAGGGTCAGGTGAGTACCAAAACTGCACCACCAGCAGTACAGGAGCGGCAGGGTGCAGAGGTCAAAATCGAAGTTCAGCCCAATGAGTTTCAATGGAGACTGGGGGTGCTTGGAGCCACACTGCTTGCAGGTAAGTAGATCTGTTGCAGGGGCCAAGCTGGGGACTGCCCTCTGCTGCTAGCAGCAGAGGCTGGGGGCCGCATTACAAAGGCGGCAGGCCTTTGAAGCTTCCCCTTCGAGCACTGGCCCATCCTGGGGTAGGAGGTGTAACACCTCTGCCCAGAATGTGCATTGTTTCTGATCCCAGAGAGGTGAGGATCTCCACCCAGGGGTCTAGAAACATGTCAATCAATCAATCAATCACGGCATTTATAGAGCGCGCTACTCACCCGGGAGGGTCTCAAGGCGCTGGGGGAGGGGGTAAGTTACTGCTCGAACAGCCAGGTCTTGAGCTGCTTCCTGAAGGCGAGATGGTCCTGGGTTCGCCGAAGGTGAGTGGGGAGGGAGTTCCAGGTCTTGGCCGCCAGGTAGGAGAAGGATCTTCCTCCGGCGGTGGTTCTGCGGATGCGTGGTACGGTGGCGAGGGCGTGGCTGGTTGATCGTAGCTGGCGTGTGGGCGTGTAGAAGGACATGCGGTCGTTGAGGTACTTTGGGCCCAGGTCGTGGAGGGCCTTGTGTGCGTGGGTGAGGAGTCTGAACGTGATTCTCTTGCTGACGGGGAGCCAGTGCAGGTCTTTCAGGTGTACGGTGATGTGGCTGTGTCGGGGGATGTCCAGGATGAGTCGTGCGGAGGCGTTCTGGATGCGCTGGAGTCTCTTTTGAAGTTTGGCTGTGGTTCCGGCGTAGAGGGTGTTCCCATAGTCCAGTCGGCTGGTGACGAGTGCCTGGGTGACGGTCTTCCTGGTTTCAGTGGGGATCCATCTGAAGATCTTGCGGAGCATGCGCAGGGTGTTGAAGCATGAAGATGAGACGGCGTTGACTTGTTTGGTCATTGATAGGGAGGAGTCCAGGATGAAGCCCAGGTTGCGTGCGTGGTCCGTTGGCTTGGGTGCGGTGCCCAGGGCCGGGGGCCACCAGGAGTCGTCCCAGGCGGAGGGTGATGAGCCCAGGATGAGGACTTCCGTCTTGTCTGAGTTCAGTTTAAGGCGGCTGTTCCTCATCCAGTCGGCGACGTCTCTCATCCCGTCGTGCAGGTTGGCTCTGGCGGTAGTGGGGTCGTTGGTGAGGGAGAGGATCAGCTGGGTGTCGTCGGCGTAGGAGATGATGTTGAGGTTGTGTCGGCGTGCGTGTGGCAGGCTGCCTAAAGCCAGTCAGTGCCCACACCAGTGTCAGTAGGTTTTCAGAGGGCCCCTCAGAGGTGCCCTCTGAGTGCATGATACAATGAATCCCACACTGATATCAGTGTGGGTTCATTGTGAGGAGTAGTTTGGTACCAAACACTCCTGTGTTCAGAGAAGCTATTATGTTGCTGTGGAACTCGAGTTGTCAAGGTTCCAGACCATGTACTATCTATCGCTTCCTGGCACTTACAACATTAACGATTGGACCCCAATATTGTAGGGGCATATCTGCTCATGTAGATATGCCCACACCTGGGATTTAGTGCAGCCTGCCTTAGGGCTGGTAAGGCCTCCTAGAAGGGTGTCTTACCTATATCTTTAGACAGTGCTAGTTGGCATGGCACACAGGCAGTGTGCCATGTCGACTTGGTCATTTTGTCTGCACCAGGCCATGCATGCTGTAGTGGCAGTCTGCATGGCCTAGGTGATGGGTCCCTAGAGGACCCTCTTCAGTCCCAATACCCTTGGTACCCAGGCACCTTTTACTAGGGACTTACAGGGGACCTGAAGGGCCAATTGGGGAGTAGATGTTAGGGAAGGAACACTGGCACAGGCAACCTGGTTGGCAGGGACCCTGCGCACTACAATCAAAACCACATCAATGTCCAGGCAAAAAGAGGGGGGCTAACGATGACAAAAGAGGCTCTTTCTCAAGGAACCAGTAAACAGTTCATGCTTGGTGTCTTTGGAATTATAATGAAAAATCCTCTTTAATGGTAAAGTTGGATTTTGAATTACAATTTTGAAAATGCCTCTTTTAGAAAGTTGGAATTTTCCAGCCCTAGCTATTCAGTGCTTGCAGCCTGTCTCTAGGTCACATGATTGGGTATAATTGGCAGTTAGTCTTTGTGTGTTCCTCCTAGACAGCCACACACCATAGAGAGCTTAAGTATGCCTGGATGGGCCTTCACTGGCAGGAGAGGAGGGTGGAGATAGCCACAGCCACACTAACAACGGAATCGGCTGTGTCCTGCCTTCATACAAAGGATTGCATATCCACTCTAGTTAGTCTGGAGCCAGGGGAGGCAGGAAACCTGAACACTTCAAAGGGAATCATCTAGAGGTTTCTCCCACTTCAAAGAAGACTGATGTGCTGCTTTGTTGCCAGAAGGACTGCCACTCTGCTGCCCTGCTACTCTGCCCCTCTCCTGCTCTGCCCTGCTTGCTGAGAAATAAGATTGGACCTCTACCCTTCCTCTAGGGCTGAAGTGACTCCAAGAGTCAGCCAACTGGCTCCTGTTCTGAGCTACGGAGACATAATAAGCTCCAGAGGCTCCCTGCAGCTGCTCAGTTTACTGGCTGCCTGGACTTTTACCTGGACCTGCCTGAGCCCTTCTGGAGTGAGTTCACGACCCCAACTGGTGCCCCTCAAGCACCGGACACACGGTGTGGCCTCATTTGAGCTCTCCTGAAGTTTTTGGGCTCTTTGCAAATGCGAACAGGCCTGTTCGCACCAAGATCTTGCACTCATGCCACCTGCCAATGCAAAGTTCCGGCGAACTGGATTCTTCGTGCTACAGCTACCGCCTGGCAGCATGGGATCTGCACTGTGGACTTCAGTATCAACAATTCACCGGGACCGCCAATGTGAAGCACCAGCGACACTGACAGGAACTTCACTCTACAGCGATGAACATCCTTGACACCCAGCCTGCATTTCACTCTATCGGCGACAATCCACAACGCTCTCTTTGTGGCCCTTTCCACTGCAAATAGAACTCGTTGTGATGGAATTTGAAGGTAACCCTTTCGGCAGGACTAACTTGGTCCCTGTATCCGGCCTGTGCTCCACTGCAGTTGGTCTGAACTTATGACTTTCACATGGTCTTGCACGACCAGATAACCGCAAGTGTTGCTTTGTGCTTTTTTGGCACTATTTTCACTTAAATCTTTAAGATTGCATATCTCCACTTCAACTATTTAGATTTTTCTCATTTTGGTGTGAAATTTTCTTATTAAATTTTGCTTTATTTTTCTAAATTGGTGGGGGATTTCTTTGTGTTTTCACTTTATTACTGTTTGGAGTGCCGCATAAATACTTTACACATTGCCTCTTTGTGCCAAGCTACCAGAGGGTTGAGAACAGGTTAATTTGAGTTTTGCTTGTGACTTCACCCTGACAAGGATTGTGGTTGCTGCTGTAGTAGGGTTTTACCCCCTTCAAACAGTAACCCAGTTTCTTTCTGTGCATGGTAGAGGGGTGAATTATTCTTAATATAGTCTGGCTAGTGAGTCAGTTCACAACACTGTGTATGGAAGTGCGTGAATTATAGTATTTTTACAGTAGGGTGTAAATTATAACTTAACAGTTATAACAAACTTATAACTTTAGTGTAGGAAGGTGGAATCTGACTATATGGTTGCCCCCACTTTTTTTATGGTGTTTTGCTGGTTTATGACTTAGTTGGACTGGGATCCTGCTATTCAGGGCCCCAGTCTATCTGCTCTCTCTAAACGACATGGAGTGCACTCTAGGTGCACTAGTGATTGGATACTGTGGTGCCTTATGAGTCCCTAGTATATGGTACCTTAGGTGCCAAGGGCATAGGTACTTCACAGGCCTCCCAGGGGCTGCAGCATATGTTATGCCACCCCTGGGAAGCAGTCTAAATCTGACACCACAGGCCTGCTACTGCAGCCTGGGTGAGGTGGTGCTAGCACCCCTCACTGAGATATAGGTTTCCTATATCTCTCCTGCACACACATATAAACCTATCAGTCACCCCTAAGGCAGGCCCTATCAATCCTGAGGGCAGGGTGCTTGGCTTCTATGTGAGGGGGTGCCTCTGCCTGAGCAGGGCCCCTCTGCAGCTCTCAGAGTCTACTCTCCGGTGCTGTTTGTGGATGCGGTTAAACCATATACTATTTAAGTGCATTATATCCTCGCGGTAAATGCTAACTTTGGAATGGCTGCATCAAAACATGTCGTGTTTGGTGTCAAACATCTTGGAATACTACCCCCCGCCAATCTTGGCGGCGGGGGTAGCATTCCACCCTTCTAGAGGGATAAGACATGTACCTGCTGTGGAAACGCGGTAGAATCCTAAAGAGCCCTGGCATCACAAAATGGATGCCACCAGTCACAGACACTGGGCTGCCCTCCTGCTGATGACCGAAACTCACAGTGGAGGAAGCCCAACAATAGGCATCCTGTCACAGGGAGGTGTAACCACCTTCCAGACAGGGTTTAGTGTATTGGGGCTGGGTGGGTGCACTCTTAGAGTGCTTTGAAGTCCTGCACTGGGGGAGCAGAAGGCTCCTCTGTGCATATGCCAGTTCAAACCAGCTCAGGGGCTACCTGCCCCTGCTCTGGCGCGAAACTGGACAAAGGGAAGTGGGTGTAGCCACCCCTCCCTTGACCCTCCCATAGGTGGGGTCATAGAGCTAGTCCATCCCCTCTTTTTAGTATAAGAGGGGGAACCTTGCCATTGCAAAGCAGATAACCCCTGGACGACGCTCTACAGAAGAATCCTGGCCCTTCGACATTCCACTACCTTTGGAAGACAGAAGAATCTCCCTTGGAGTCAAGGAGTGACTCCCCTGCTTGGCAGGCACCAAAAACGACAACGACGGTCGCAAACTACGCCGCTCCCGCCGGAGTCCGAAGTCCCTGCAGCCCAAGAAGTGGATTTCCTGACCTCTCCCAGGCCATCGTGAGTCCCCAGCGAAGCTGAGGCAAGTGGACCCCACGAGTAACGAGGAACCGCGACCCCTGGGTACCGTGCACTATTGTCGAGTGCAACCCCTTCACAACGTTCTACGAACTTGTGCTTTGGACCACGTGTGGTCCCGACCTCCAGCAGGAATCCCTCCGAAGATCAGAGGCCTACACCGTCCCGAGTGACCGTGGGCCCCTGTTGAGTGATTCCGCCCGAGGTGTCTTCGCGATCCCTTGCCCGCTGGCTTGTGGGTCCCCAGAAGACTTCTTAAAGAAACCAAAGGGCTCCCCTGGTTGCTCCAGGCCTGCCCTGACTTACCCTCGCTGGGTGAGTTCCACAGACCTTGCTGGTCTGCGCCATCGACTTTTCTCCATCTCCCCGAGACTTGCGGCTGCCAAGGCTTGTTGGCTCCGATCGAGTTGCCGACACCGCAGTCAGCTGCAGACGTCAAGGGACACACCGAATCCAGCTCCTGGTCGTCGTCGACGCCTCCTGGACCACGTGGCTGAAGAGTCAAGCCACCCGCAACCGACCTGAAGCGACCGACGACGGTGGGCATCCATCTTCCTTGCCCCGGGTCACTGCCAAGTGACTTTGAACACTGTCCCCTCTGCTTTCAGGTCATCCTTCTTCAGAATCCAGGCTTGGATTCCACCGGACACTTCTTCAGCTCCCGCAAGCAGCAAGTCTTCTTTGTTCGCCATTGAAAACGACGCCGCGACCCGACACCAAAGGACACCTGTGCACCCGGCTTCCCTGGGTGAGGTAACTCCAGCACTACGGTGCTCCTGTGGGTGTGGGCCCTAGAACTACTTACCCTGTAAGTGACTTGCTTGTAGGTTCTCCCGAAGTATCCTAAAACTCTTTATTTCCAACCGCGACTTGCCCCATTGAAGTTAACGGCGATTCGCGCCTGTGTATCCACACTGCACGCGTCCCCCGTGGGTCCTTTACTTACCTGCCTTGGGTGGTTTTGGGAGGCCCCAGCACTTCTGAAGGCCCTAGGCCTTGTCTCCTTGCAAGTCGTTGTTTCTAAGTCTCTTACTTAGTATATGGTCTGGTACGCCCCTAGGGCCCCAGCCATATTTTGTGCTTAACTTATTGAGAAACGTTGATTTGTGCATATGTTTGTCTTCTAATCTCATAAAGAGATTAGTAGAGAGTTATTTAGAAATAAATACATATATATTTGATATATATACCTGTGTGGTGTCTTTTCATTTGGTGATTCAAGAGATTATATGGTAAAACAAGCTGCTTTACATTCCTCCGAGACTTAGCCTGAAGGCTGCTCTCCACAGCTACCACTAGGATAGCTTTCTTTAAAAGGTTGTCTTAAACCTATCTACCATAAGAGTCGATTTGCCCTGGTGCAAGGTGTCCACTTTAATTAGTGAACAGCATATACCAGGCCAACTTCTCACATTGGTGGGCAGCGTGTGGGATTCCAGCTTGCCATTGTTTTACCAGAAAATCTCTATTTGAATTACTAACTGAAAACCATTATAGGTACTCAAGGTACATATAAAGTCAAGCTTAGTATCAATAAGTTCTACTGAACTTAGAGCTGTGTTCCAAGGGATAGCACACCCTTTCCACAGCTCAAGCTAGGATCAGTAGGCCACAAACTAGTGTAGGTAGTACAACACTGCACAACACTAGAATGTCCTTGAAGGGTGGACCCAGTGGATCCACTCAGCCTCAGTATAAGGACATGGCTTTCTATGACTTGAGAGCCATGTGTGTTGACAGACACCTGAGGACAGGACAGAGTCCCTCAACACTACACCTGATAGATCTGCTGACAGCAGATGACCTTAGATTGGCTCTAGGAGCTAAAGGGTTTGAATCAGTGGGTGGGTCAGTCATAGTATCTGGGTCAGATGATGAAAATCAGAATGACCAAGATTCTGTGGTTGAAGGGCCAGGCTTCAAGGAGCCTGAACAGGACAGAGGAGTTCTCCCTAAGAGAACTGGCAGAGTGGATGAGAGGCACAGATCCCCTTCCAGGGAATCTGAGCACTCTTATCACTCTGGCAGAGAATTTGTCCAAGAGAGGAGCTCATACTTTAACTTAAGAGAGACCTCCTCTGAGAGAAGGTGCAAACTGCTCCAGTATGAGGAAGCCAAAGTGGCCCTCAGAACCAAGCAGTTGGCACTGGATAGAGAAGCCCTGGAGATCCAGAGAGCTTCCAGAAGGGAGGGTTTAGAACCCCCTGGTGGCAGCAACAGTGTCCCTAGAGGCAGAGAATATGTCCCTGACCATAGGAACCTGAGCAAGGTTGTTCCTCCCTACCAGAGTGGGGATGATATCCACAAGTGGATAACTGCTATGGAGAGGGCCTGTAGAGTACAGCAGGTCCCCCAAAAGCAGTGGGCAGCAATCTTGTGGCTCTCCTTTTCAGATAAAGGAAGAGACAAGCTCCTCACTGTTAGAGAGGAGGATGCTGATGATTATGAAGTCCTGAAGAGTGCACTGATAGATGGGTTTGGCTTAACCACTGAGCAGTACAGGTTGAAGTTCAGAGATACCCAGAAGGCACAGACTCAGGACTGGACTGACTTTGTAGATTGTGCATCCAAGGCTCTGGAGGGTTGGCTGGTTGGCAGTAGGGTTACTGATTTCAAAGGATTTTATAATCTAATGATGAGAGAACAGATCCTTAATAATTGTCAAAACCAGCTTTTACACCAGTACCTGGTGGACTCTGATCTGACCTCTCCCCAAGAATTGGGAAAGAAGGCAGACAAATGGGTCAGAACCAGAGTAAGGCCTAAGAATCAGGGTGGTGACCACAAGAAAGATTCTACCAAGTCCCAAGAGAAAGGTGGGGATAAATCCAAGGATAAGTCCACTACAGGGCCCCAAAATTCCTCTTCTGGGGGTGGGTCCCAAACTCCTTCCTCTCCTGAAAAGAAACCCTATTGCCATGTCTGTAAAAAGCCTGGGCACTGGAAATCTGATCCCAGTTGTCCCAGGAATGGCAATAAAGAAAATGTTCCTCCAACAACTACTACCACCCCTCCTGGTACTACCAGTAGTAATCCTCCAGTTGGGAGTAGTGCACCCAAAAAGTTAGGTGCTTTTGCAAGAGGAACAGAGGTGGGCCCTAGTTCAGACAGGACCCCCTCAACAGACTCCTCAGATTCTGATGGTGGTATAGGATTTGCCACCTTTACCGTGGGTCCCACAGCATTGGGCAGGTACAGACTGGAGCCAATAATTAATGGTCAGAAAGCTGTGGCATTTAGGGACACAGGGGCTAGTGTCACCATGGTGGCAGGGAAACTAGTCCCCCTCACCAGCTCTTACCTGAGTTTAAATACCAGGTGACCAACATTGATGGTGTCAGAACAGAGCACCCCATGGCCATAGTCAATCTCAGCTGGGAGGGGGTCACAGGCCCAAAAAGAGTGGCAGTGTCCCCAACCTTACCTGTAGATTGCCTGATGGGCAATGATCTGGAAATTTCAGCCTGGGCTGAAATTGAACACCAAACCCATCTGAGGATGTTGGGTGTCCCTGTAAAGGTTAGTGGGGCTGTGATGGCCACAGCCCCAGCCCAAGATTTTGGAGAGATGGAGCCTGGAAGAATGGCCCACTCTCCCCCAGAAGAGAGCACAAGGGTTGAAGAAAAGTCTTCTTCCCTCCAGACAGTAGGTAAGGGTCAGCCTCCTCAGGGAACTGACCCTACCCCTAGTGAAGGAACTGCCACAGAGGTAGTCAGGCCTGGCCTGGCCACCCCCTGATGGCAGAGGACCCTTACAAGGTGGTACCCAGTCTGGAGCAGGTAACCTGCCCCTCTCTACCCTGCCTCAGTCAGCCCAGGGCTGCAGAGGTCAGGGAGGCCAGTGGACCCCCCAGGGCCCCCTGTCCAGAGGAACCCCCCATCAGCAGATTAGGGGCACCCAGGCTAGTAGCCCTAGCCAGGTAGAAATTCCTCAACCCACTGAGGGATCCCCCATACCTTTATGTAGGGACCTCCCCCAGAAGGACTCTGTTAGGCAAGGGCAAACCTGGGACCAAAAGGTTCCAAACATGCCATGTCCCTCCAGTGTTCCACCCAAAGGGACCCAACCCCCGGCTGTAGGCAGTCAAAGGTTGACCCTTAGAGCAGAGTACCACTCAGTCATGGAAAGACAGGCATACATGGTGACCAGTGAGCTGAGAAAGCTGAGGCCAACATTCCTAGGGCCACACTTCCCTACTCAGACACCTCACCAGCCTGGTACTTTACCAAAGCACACCACAGGTAGTGATTCCCCATGGTGGAGACCCTCTCATACCCTTAGGGTGAGGGATTGCTTAGTGGACCATAAGACAGGGGGCAACCATGCTAGTGCAGGTGCTTCCTTATATGGCCACTTAGTCAATAAAGGCTCAACTGGCCAAGGTTAGCCTTATCTCCTTTCGTTTGGGGGGTTATGTAGGAAGGTGGAATCTGACTATATGGTTGCCCCCACTTTTTTTATGGTGTTTTGCTGGTTTATGACTTAGTTGGACTGGGATCCTGCTATTCAGGGCCCCAGTCTATCTGCTCTCTCTAAACGACATGGAGTGCACTCTAGGTGCACTAGTGATTGGATACTGTGGTGCCTTATGAGTCCCTAGTATATGGTACCTTAGGTGCCAAGGGCATAGGTACTTCACAGGCCTCCCAGGGGCTGCAGCATATGTTATGCCACCCCTGGGAAGCAGTCTAAATCTGACACCACAGGCCTGCTACTGCAGCCTGGGTGAGGTGGTGCTAGCACCCCTCACTGAGATATAGGTTTCCTATATCTCTCCTGCACACACATATAAACCTATCAGTCACCCCTAAGGCAGGCCCTATCAATCCTGAGGGCAGGGTGCTTGGCTTCTATGTGAGGGGGTGCCTCTGCCTGAGCAGGGCCCCTCTGCAGCTCTCAGAGTCTATTCTCCGGTGCTGTTTGTGGATGCGGTTAAACCATATACTATTTAAGTGCATTATATCCTCGCGGTAAATGCTAACTTTGGAATGGCTGCATCAAAACATGTCGTGTTTGGTGTCAAACATCTTGGAATACTACCCCCCGCCAATCTTGGCGGCGGGGGTAGCATTCCACCCTTCTAGAGGGATAAGACATGTACCTGCTGTGGAAACGCGGTAGAATCCTAAAGAGCCCTGGCATCACAAAATGGATGCCACCAGTCACAGACACTGGGCTGCCCTCCTGCTGATGACCGAAACTCACAGTGGAGGAAGCCCAACAATAGGCATCCTGTCACAGGGAGGTGTAACCACCTTCCAGACAGGGTTTAGTGTATTGGGGCTGGGTGGGTGCACTCTTAGAGTGCTTTGAAGTCCTGCACTGGGGGAGCAGAAGGCTCCTCTGTGCATATGCCAGTTCAAACCAGCTCAGGGGCTACCTGCCCCTGCTCTGGCGCGAAACTGGACAAAGGGAAGTGGGTGTAGCCACCCCTCCCTTGACCCTCCCATAGGTGGGGTCATAGAGCTAGTCCATCCCCTCTTTTTAGTATAAGAGGGGGAACCTTGCCATTGCAAAGCAGATAACCCCTGGACGACGCTCTACAGAAGAATCCTGGCCCTTCGACATTCCACTACCTTTGGAAGACAGAAGAATCTCCCTTGGAGTCAAGGAGTGACTCCCCTGCTTGGCAGGCACCAAAAACGACAACGACGGTCGCAAACTACGCCGCTCCCGCCGGAGTCCGAAGTCCCTGCAGCCCAAGAAGTGGATTTCCTGACCTCTCCCAGGCCATCGTGAGTCCCCAGCGAAGCTGAGGCAAGTGGACCCCACGAGTAACGAGGAACCGCGACCCCTGGGTACCGTGCACTATTGTCGAGTGCAACCCCTTCACAACGTTCTACGAACTTGTGCTTTGGACCACGTGTGGTCCCGACCTCCAGCAGGAATCCCTCCGAAGATCAGAGGCCTACACCGTCCCGAGTGACCGTGGGCCCCTGTTGAGTGATTCCGCCCGAGGTGTCTTCGCGATCCCTTGCCCGCTGGCTTGTGGGTCCCCAGAAGACTTCTTAAAGAAACCAAAGGGCTCCCCTGGTTGCTCCAGGCCTGCCCTGACTTACCCTCGCTGGGTGAGTTCCACAGACCTTGCTGGTCTGCGCCATCGACTTTTCTCCATCTCCCCGAGACTTGCGGCTGCCAAGGCTTGTTGGCTCCGATCGAGTTGCCGACACCGCAGTCAGCTGCAGACGTCAAGGGACACACCGAATCCAGCTCCTGGTCGTCGTCGACGCCTCCTGGACCACGTGGCTGAAGAGTCAAGCCACCCGCAACCGACCTGAAGCGACCGACGACGGTGGGCATCCATCTTCCTTGCCCCGGGTCACTGCCAAGTGACTTTGAACACTGTCCCCTCTGCTTTCAGGTCATCCTTCTTCAGAATCCAGGCTTGGATTCCACCGGACACTTCTTCAGCTCCCGCAAGCAGCAAGTCTTCTTTGTTCGCCATTGAAAACGACGCCGCGACCCGACACCAAAGGACACCTGTGCACCCGGCTTCCCTGGGTGAGGTAACTCCAGCACTACGGTGCTCCTGTGGGTGTGGGCCCTAGAACTACTTACCCTGTAAGTGACTTGCTTGTAGGTTCTCCCGAAGTATCCTAAAACTCTTTATTTCCAACCGCGACTTGCCCCATTGAAGTTAACGGCGATTCGCGCCTGTGTATCCACACTGCACGCGTCCCCCGTGGGTCCTTTACTTACCTGCCTTGGGTGGTTTTGGGAGGCCCCAGCACTTCTGAAGGCCCTAGGCCTTGTCTCCTTGCAAGTCGTTGTTTCTAAGTCTCTTACTTAGTATATGGTCTGGTACGCCCCTAGGGCCCCAGCCATATTTTGTGCTTAACTTATTGAGAAACGTTGATTTGTGCATATGTTTGTCTTCTAATCTCATAAAGAGATTAGTAGAGAGTTATTTAGAAATAAATACATATATATTTGATATATATACCTGTGTGGTGTCTTTTCATTTGGTGATTCAAGAGATTATATGGTAAAACAAGCTGCTTTACATTCCTCCGAGACTTAGCCTGAAGGCTGCTCTCCACAGCTACCACTAGGATAGCTTTCTTTAAAAGGTTGTCTTAAACCTATCTACCATAAGAGTCGATTTGCCCTGGTGCAAGGTGTCCACTTTAATTAGTGAACAGCATATACCAGGCCAACTTCTCACATTTAGATTTTCTAAAGTTTGTATAGTTTAAGTTGGTTTTGTTTAGTAATAATAAATTAAGTTTTCTAAACTATAACTAAGTTTTAACCTTAGGTTTTTTCTTTGAATTTGTATGGATTTTTCTTTTATAAAACCATTTTTGTAACATAACACAAACTAAATCCATCATTGTTTTTCTTTTTATGTGTTGTAGTTTGAAGTGTCGTAGAGTGTAGTTGCGTGTCGTACACTGGAGTGGTGTGTCAAAGGATAGAGTGCTGTATCATACAGTGGAGTGCCGTGTCATGGAGCAGAGCACACTGCTGTAGAATGCAGGGCATGTAGTGGAGTATAGTGTTGTGGAATTGAGTGTCATAGAGTGGGGTGGCATGGAGTGTCGTAGAGTGCCGTAGAGTTGAGTGGCGTGTCATAGAGTGTAGTGACGTGTCAGAGTGGAGTGGCATGTCAGAATGGATTGGCATGTCAGAGTGGAGTGGCATGTCAGAGTGGAGTGGACCGTTGTAGAGTGTCGCAGAGTAGAGTGGAGGGGCATAACGTGGAGTAGAGTGTTGTAGAATGAAGTGGCGTACACGGGTTTGGAGTATCGTAGCGTTGAGTTGAGTGGCATGTCGTACAGTGTCTTAGAGGGGAGTGTCATATAGTAGAGTGTCATCGTGTGAAGTGTTGTAGAGAGGAGTATCAGTGTGGAGTAGATTGTCATAGACTGTGGTACAGTGGAGTGGTACAGAATAGAGAGTTGTAGACTGGAGAGGCATAGAGTGGAGAAGTGTAGTAGAGTGGAATGAATTGTAGTAGTGCGCCATGCAGTACAGTTGAATAAATTGGCGTGGAGTGGCATAGAGTGGAGTGCAGTGCTGTACAGTGCCTGAAAGGGCAGTACCATGTTGTAGAGTGGTCTGGCATAAAGTGGACTACAGTGTCCAAGAGTAGAATGCCATAGAGTCATACAGACTAGTAGAGTGAAGTTGCATATATTGTTGTGGCGTAGAGTGGAGTGTCGTAGAGTGTTGTGGCATACAGTAGCGTGGTGTCGAGTGTTGTGGTGTAGAGTGTTGTGGCGTAGAGTGTTGTGGCATAGAGTGTTGTGGCATAGTGTGTGGTAGCACAGTGTCTGGTGGCATAGAGTGTGGTGGCATAGAGTGTCTTGGCGTAGAGTGGGGTGGTGTGGAGTGGCATACAGTGAAGTGGGTTAGAGTGGAGTAGCATGTCGTAGAGTAGACTGGAGTGGCATAGAGTGGAGTGGCATGTCGTAGAGTAGAGTGCAGTATCGTATCAGAGTGTCATGTCATGGTGTCTTAGAGTGGAAGGGAGTACAGTGGAGTGGCATTGAGTGGACAGACATTGTCGAGTGGAGTGGTATGTCAGAGTTGAGTAGCTTGTGGAGTGGTGTGTCGTAGAGTAGTGTCGTAGAGTGGCAAAGAGTGGAGTAGAGAGTCATACAGTGGCGTAGAGTAGAGTGTCAGAGTGGAGGGCATGGAGTGCCATAGAGTGGAGTACCATAGAGTGGAGTACCATAGAGTGCCGTGGAGTGTCATGGTGTGGAGTGTCATGGTGTAGAGTGTCATGGTGTAGAGTGTTATGGTGTAGAGTGTTGTGGCTTAGAGTGGAGTAGTGCAGAGTGTCATGGCATACAGTGGAGTGACGTACAGTGGAGTGTCGTAGAGTACACTTTAGTGGCATACAGTGGTGTGACGTGTCGTACAGTGTAGTGCATTTCGTGGAGTGGCGAGTCATAGATTGGAGTGGAGTGGCATGTCATAGAGTATCTTTTGTCATACATATATTTTTTTATTTCAATAGGTACCATGGAGTGGAGTAGCATGTCGTACAGTAGCGTATCATTTAGTGGTGTGTCGTACAGTGCCTTAGAGTGGAGGTTCGTAGAGTTCAGTGGCGTACACTGGAGTGGCATGTCGTACAATGGAGTGGAACGTAGTAGAGTGGAGTGGCATGTTGTAGAGTGCAGTGGCATGTTGTACAGGGGAGGGGTGTGGATTGGCGTAGAGTGGAATGGAATGTCAGAGAGGATTGGCATGTTGTAGAGTACAGTGGAGTCGAGTGGTGTATTGTTGAGTGTCTGTTGTCATATTTACTTCTTTTTCAGCCTCCTTAGATACCGCGGTAGTTCCTAGTTACTATCTCGGTAAATTGTAACCTTTTAAAAAAATATTTACAATAACAAAAATACTTTTCCCTACCTATTGAGACTTTGGTAAAGTGTCTTATGTCTTTTTATAGCTTCAAAACCTTGTAATAACCTATATCTGCCATAGAATCCCAGAAAACAACCAAAGTGTGTTCTAAAAAGTATGCCTGCCTTTTAATTTTGTAACGGCTCTGTTGGAGAATGGTCCTCTCTGAAGGGTCACCCCAAACTTTTTGCCTTCCTCCTCCTCTTTTTCTGACCTCATTTTTATTGGCTTTAGGACTCTGAGCACTTTATCACTGCTAACCAGAGCTAAGGAGCATGAGATCTCTCCTCTAAACAAGGTAACATTGACTCATACCCAATTGGCATATTTAATTTACTTATAAATCCTTAGTAAACTGCACTACATGTCCCCAGGGCCTGTACATTAAATGATACTAGTGGTCCTGCAGCACTGATTGTGCCACCTACTTAACTAGCCCCTTAGCCATTTCTCAGGCCTGCCACTGCCGAGCCTATGTGTGCAGTTTTAAACTGCCATGTCGACCTGGCCAGTTAAACCTTTTGCCAGGCCTAAACCCACCTTTTAATACATATAAGTAACCCCTAAGGTAGGTCTTGGACAGCTCAAGGGCAGGGTGCAGTGTATTTTAAAAGTAGGACATGTACTTTTACGTTTAACTTCGTTTTTCACTACTACAAGGCCTATCTCTCAGCATTGGGATTGCCTTATTACATTTTATAAGTGTAATTTTTAATTGGAAAGAGATTAGACCTATAAGTCTGGTGGCTCTGGAATCACAATTTAAAATCACAACTTAAGGTAAAGTCGAACTTATCAGTACAACTTAAATGCCACTTTTAGAAAGTTGGCATTTTCCTGCTCTTAGCCCTTTTTGTGCCTAAAGCCTGTCTCTGATCAGTCTGGTGTGGGAAACAGATGGACTTGATGTATTCGCTCTATATTCAGCCACACACAAAGGACACTTCGGTGTGACTTGATGGATCTTTCTGGGAGGATGGGAGGAAGGAGTTGGGCACTCCCCACACTTACATCTGAGTAGGCTGTGTCATGTCCACATTCAAAGGGCTGCATTCCATCCAGTAGTGAGTCTGGAGCCAAGACAAGAAGGGAGGACCTCTGTACACTTCAAAGACCCTTCTTTGAAGTCACTCCCACTTCAAAGGCATAACTGGGTATAAGTACTGGGTCTCTCACCGCACCAAAACAGTACACTTCTGGGCCTGAAGATACCCTACCAAGAAGGAGTACTGTTGTGCTGAAGGACTACCACTTTGCTGGAATACTGCTCTGGAAAAACTGCTTTCTGTTGTGCTGGCCTGATGCCCTCTTCCCCTGGGTGAGAAGGACTGGACCTGCGTCTCTTGTCCCCGAAACCCAGACTAACTCCAGGGGATGCCTGTCTAGTCTCCTGATCTGAAGCCTCAGGGACAGAACAGTCTTCAACTCACCCTGCTCTTACACCCAGGACCATTGGATGTGGGCCTGAGGTGTTTTGCTATAGCACCACCGTATCATCTGCTGCAAGAGCAGAATTGACGCATCGCAGTCAACCAGCGCATTGCAATTGGAACCGCCGCATCGGAATCCCCATATTGCCGCCACTGCAGAAAGACTATCTATGCAGCCTCTCGACCATGTGGAGAAACCCGGAGCACTGGCTTTGGTACCATCGCATCTCAGAACTGGCGCATCTTCTTTGGAACCGGCGCATTGCCATCGTTGCATGGAGAAAACTGAGGCATCACCTCAATTGTGGGATGTTGGTATGGAAAGCCTCTTAGGGCTTCATTTGGCTGGCTCAGGCTCTTATCGTAGGTGGCAAAAGTACTGAGTTAACCCTAATAATCACGGCCCTCTGATATACCTCATTAAAATAATTGTTGTCCAGAGATTTTCATTTTGGATTTGTGTTTTTGGCTCATTACAGAAGTAATTTAGCTTGGATAGACATTGCTGATCCGGGCCGAATTTTTATGGATAACATTTTTAAAAATGGCGGATGTTTTACAGTGATGATGTAATATTTCAAGAACCATGAGACCTATATAATTCATTTTAGTGTCAAAACATAGGTTTTGGGGGTCAAGTAGTCTTATAGAGACAGAAAATAACTCCTCAGAGCAACCCTTCGGCCATTTTCCAAAATGGCGGCTATACTAGAGGAAGAAGAGATATATAGAAATGAAACAAATAATGATTTTTAATCCTTTTATGTATGCACCAAACAATCTGAATATGAAAAAAAATTGTTTATCACTCCTGTTTTGTACACATTTTCATAGTTCACTTTATTTATTTGTTTCATCAATCGCTCATGGTGCCTTTGCAGAATGTTGAACATTTGAGAAGAGCATATCGAAAGGGACATCTTTTTGTAGCACAGGTTTTGCAAGTACATGTATGTGTAGCAGCTTTAGAAATTTTGTAGGTTTTAGCAACCCAGCTTCTCAACCAAATTCACATCGATCTTTCTCAACATATGTATGATCCAAAACATTTACACATTTTCTGATCAAGAACACTTTTTTTTTATAAACATATTTTATTGTGTCAAGTGTCACGTACATTGCAGAGCTCTGTAACACAGAAGCTATCTGCTACAGTTTAAAGTACAACAGAATGGCATTGACATTTGTAATATATAGTTTTCCCCCCTAGAAAGAAAAAGAAAACAATCAAACGTAACCAATATAACTCCCCCTCATTGCACTGTCTCAGCACTACATCTCAAGCACCACTTCCACTCCCACCACCTAAGTAACAATTCCCCCTCCCTTAACCACTGGTCTACTGTACCTCAGTCCTGTGCAATCACCCCAAAACTGTAGCGTCCCCTGAGGAGATGGGCTCAAGGTATAGGCCGCTATAGTCCGCCCATCGCTTCCAGATCTTTGGATGCTTTTGCGGGTAACCCCGTGCTTTAAAGATAGGAATCTCGAACCCCATATTAAAATCTAGACCATTTTTCCATGCGGACAAGGAAGGCGGGACCTCTGCCTTCCACTTTCGTGCAATATCTCGCTTTGCTAGTGTAAATCCCAATAGCAGCAGATGGGGCTTATAGAGATTACCTCCAACCCCCTCAATAATATGCAGAAGCACCAATTTAGGCGAGAAGGGGAGCTCCCACCCCAGCACCTCCGCAAGACAAGCCAACACCCCCCGCCAGAACTTTGCGAGCGCTGTGCATTGCCACACCGTGTGAAGCAAAGTGCCCTCCGCCTGCCCACATTGCAAACACGTTGGGGATGCCACAAGGCCAGCCCTCCACAACCTGACCCTAGTATAGTACACCCGGTGTAGGTAATTAAATTGAACTAGCCAGAGCCGCATTGCAATCGCAGCCCCCCCGAGGAGACTCCAACGCCTCATTCCAATCATCTCCATCCAATGGGCCGAGGTCTCCCTCCCATGCCGTCCTAAGTTTATCCAGTGTAGTAGGACAGTTCGTTACGAGGGACTGATAGATTTTGTGGTGCTATAGGTCTCCCATGAACAGTTTAGCTTCAATCGGGCTAAATTCGGGGAGGGACTCCAAGCTCGCCACACTGGGGAGTATGGCATGTCTAAATTGAAGATATTTATAAAATTGGGCCTTTGGCATCTGGTACTCCTGCTGGAGATCTTGGAAAGACTTCAGAACTGTGCCCCGCATCACATCTCCTAGGGTGGAAATCCCAATATTATCCCAGCCCCGGAAGCCCGCTAGTACTGCTAACTGTGGCAACCTCCCATTAGACCATAGTGGAGTCTCCCTTGTCAATCTGCCCCACCACCCCATCTTCCGTAGAGCCTGCCTCCACACCTGAAAGACCACCCTAGTGGCCGACGGCAACGCATTACGTAGAGGGGCAGAATATAGGATAGTATGTAGTATGGCAGTACCCATGCATCGTCTTTCCAACGCTTAAGAAGAACACTTTTTTAACGTGTCCACCCACAGAATATGACGTCGGTGGAAGGTCACCTAGCGGCACTGATCTCTTGAATTCACTGTACCAAAGAGTCAAATGTAAGACAGTCAGAACTCATTCTCCACACAAGGTATTTTTCTACGTCTTTAAAGTCAGAGTCTTCTTCTGTCTCAGCACATCCTTTTAGAAGCTTCACAGGTTCAGCAGTTAAAGCTCTGAGCTTTGTTCCAATTTTGCTCATAGTGTCATCACCCGTAAGAATATGTGCCTTGATAAGAACTCTGGGCATCTCTGGGCCAAGTTTCTTGTACAGAATATGAAGTGGGATTAAGTGTCTTTTCTCGCCTGTTCCATAACTATGACAATTCTTGACTTATGAACATTGCAACAAATCTAAGTAGCACAATAATAACATCTGTGTCATTTGACATACAATGACTCGATTGGAACCATTTCGACCAGCCCACTCAACATGTGGCACAGCATGAAGGTCAGCTTCCTCCAATTTGCTGTTAAGTTCTTCAACAATATGGTCCGTACCTTTTAAATATATCTCTGCAGGCACCAACTCCTCATTGACAATCATTCCACTTGCAATATTTGGAAATTCAGTGTTCGCTGAAGCATCAGCAATGTTTTGGCATCCTCAAGTTCATCTTGTTCGATGTTGATAACCAGAATTTTTCAAGTTGCACAGGTATAGGTGTGGAATTTTTGATCTAGGCAAGGTCTGTTGTTCCACTTGTAGACATTCACCTGATTCTCTCACATTCTTTGACAGATAGTTCAAAATAACTGTCAAAGACATTGTGCAGTTCTTGCAAGGTGCCCACTGACTTTGATATCTGTAGAACAGTCTGAACGACCTCTCCAAAGTTTTGCATGAATGAAATCTCGAGCATTCACAATTGTGACATATAGTCCACAACAACATCAGTTTTCAATGAGGACACCGTTTCGAATTGAAATTCTTCAGGTGAAAGATTTTTTTTTCGAGCTCTTGTATGAGTTTGTGCTTCACTGGTTTGGTTGCAGCATATCAATCAAATAATGTGTTTGTTGGAAGAAGATCATGCAACAGAATGTCCTTTATAAATTCACCCCTTTCTTTTGCTACATCCATCTCTCTAGCTGCTTGCGAAAGTTGTTTTTTTGTAACCTGTTTTGTAGTGGCTGGATGGACAAAACTCTTACTTTAGCAATTAAAGCGTGAAAGTTTAGCACTAGTGATTATGCCAAACAGCTTTTTCTCTTTCAATACAAATCTCTCCTGCTTCAGTTCTGCGTATAGTTTCGATCCATGTTCCAGGACATCTAGTAGACATATTTTTATATCGTTATCCACATATTGTTTGGTCACTAAGTTGTGTAGTTGCACAGGCTCCATCATTTCAAAGGGGTTTCCATGCTGCTGCATGAAATGAAGAAGGCTGTCAACATGCTTATTAAAACATTCTACTCTCTTCCCCACAAGTTCGTGGTAAGGAACAGTTTCACGATGGTCCATTAATTTTGAATTTGTCATCTCTCTGAAAACACTGCAAATACAGAGAACTTCATGGTAAACTGTCTGACCATCATGTCCCTTGGAGCTTTTCTGTGATCTCTGGATCGTCTGTTCCAGTTTCATATCTGGAGCCACAGCATTGAACCTTCCCTCTCTGTCTTTCAGCATAAAATGTCTTTGGATTAATTTTTTGTACAGGAACGTATTTCCACTTCTAG
This sequence comes from Calotriton arnoldi, assembly GCA_963921515.1. Taxonomy (NCBI): domain Eukaryota; kingdom Metazoa; phylum Chordata; class Amphibia; order Caudata; family Salamandridae; genus Calotriton; species Calotriton arnoldi. The sequence continues at coordinate 3,261 of CAWUFW010009318.1, read as the reverse complement.
CTTTTCACTTTCTCCAAATACCAGGACCCATATCTCAGGTAGTTTATGCAATCAAATTCGTGAAATGCAGTAATCAGTGACTTCATACTCTTCATGTGCAGCTCACAATCACCTTCCCGACCAGCATGTACCAAGTTTTTCACTAGAGCTATCATGTTTCCCCAGTACTTGCAAAGTTCAGATTTTTCTTCCTATTCTTTGACAAACTCTACGAACTTGGTTTTCAAGTTTTCTGATTTTGAAATGAGTGTATTGAACATTGCCTGGCTTTGCATTTTGCCCTTTGAATAAAGTGCACCCTGTGCCTTGTTCACTTCTGAGATAAGATAGACAAAACCTAATTTGTCATTCTTGTTCCAGAAAGCATTTGAACGCAATGTTTCTATAGCCTCAGATATGACGAGCATACCTTTTAACAAACATACAATGATCTCCGCTCAATACTGACTGAGCAGTTTTGCTTCCAAAGATTTCAGCCTCAACAAGTGCACCATCTATGCTACATCCACTGAGAACTTCCTGCACACCGCAACACAACTTTTGTCATGTGGAAAAGCCCATCATTAAAAAAGATCATCAACTTCTACTGGATTGCTCATAAAAATGTCAGCTACAATACGGAAAACACATTCATCGCAGAAAAATTCAGTTAAATCAGCTTTGTGGATCGCAGCATCAGGTAGAAGAAGATCCATGTCCTCAGCCACTTTGAAACTTTCTGGTAGGCTGGGATGTGTTGATGGCTTGTAGTGATTTTGCATACATTGGCAAGGGAGTTGGGTTATAAGTTTGTAATTTCATTTGTTTATGCCTAGAGCTGATAGCTTGTTTTCCAGCAGCTACTTTATTGGTACAGTCTGGAAAAAGCACCATGGCAGTATCATGTGTGCTGGATGTTCCAGACTAAGACAAGCTGTCTTGAGGATCAAAATTATCAAGAGCAGCAACTGTAAATCCTTTCCTGGTAAAGTAACTTGGAAGTGGTGTGCTGTTGGATTCACAAGATTTTACAACATGAGTTGCTAACAAGTTCCTGCTCCTTACTATGTCATTATAACTTGCTGATAAACCAATCCTATTCACTGAAGTGATTAGCTCTCTACTTTTGCACCTGTCATAGATTGCGTGGGCGGTCAACATGTGTAGAGAAATTTTATTTTTGCTGTGATGTAATTCATAAAACATGATTTGGAAAAAACAGTATATTTGCACAGCATAAGCCTGTCGGTTCATGGGATTTTCTTCCACTTCTTCGCTTATATTTTCAAAGCCATCATCAATGTTGTCGGCTTCTGTTCCAAACTCAAGAACTTTAGTTTGTAATAGTTTTGCTTTGCTAATATTAAACAATGATGTAAATAATGTTAAGACAACATAAGGCATTCTTGTTGACTTCCATGATTTGCAGAGCTCTGGGGCCTCACAAACTTTGTCATTAAGTCCAAAATCTAAATTTTTCAGGACGTTTCTTAATGTAGTTCCTGCATCTTGTGATCTTATTTTGGCAGTAAAAACTTCAGGAATCAAATCAGCTGAGAACACCATAAGTGGCTCATTCTTTTTGTGAGACTGACAAAAACAAATTCTGTCATTGTACATTCTCACCAGAAAATTCTTAATTTCATTATTATCGATCAATACAGTTTCATCAATGTTGATCATTATTTCTCTGATCTCACGGAGTGTGACCCCATAACCAGGACTCAAGAGTGGCTTTAAAACTTAATTTGCTTTTCCAAAGAGTGCAAATTTAACTGAAGGCTGGTGGTACGTTGCTGCTGGGAGCTCATTGTACATTCATTCATATGTTCAAATGTATGCAGATCAGCTACTTGGCTGAAAACTTCATCTTGGAAGAAACTAGCTGCAGATAAAAACATGTTTGCCTTTTAGACTCACATATTCTGTACTTTGTTCTTTCATCAATTCCTTTGGCCCTTGTTCTGGCTAAACCGCAGATAATACATTGAAGATCCTCTGCTTTCTTATCTGTTGTTGAAGGTGGACGAGGGGTAGCCATCGATCTTCTAAGTGGATAGGCATTTGGTTTGGTTGTCGTCGCTTTCTCAGAAGACTCGGATTCTTGTTGTGGTTCACCAAGTTCTGCTATTTTTTGATAAATTGTTTCCAGGATCTTTTTCATTGTATATGACTTGCAACACTTGTTACAATGATAAAATATTTGATCCTCTTCATCCATCAGTTTCAATCTTTTCTGAACCTCGTCTTGTACATTTCGGCAGCATCTCAAACTCTCCAGTGTCCAGCCGCAGTTGATGTTAGCTTTTCATTCAGATTAGTTTGGCATATGACATATTCTTCTTTGGCGTAGGAGTCCTCAAAGTTTGTAGTTAGCAACACTCTGTCAGGAGGTAAATATCCTCTGATACCACCTGCTTTGCTCATGTTTATGAATTTGAATCAACGGAAACAATATTAAATATATTACTAAAATAAATTACTAATATTATGACTAAAACACATCATTTTTGAGCCGCCATTTTGGAAAATGGTGGAAGGGTTGCTCTGAGGAGTTATTTTCTGACTCTATAAGGCTAATTGACCCCCAAAAGCTATGTTTTGATGAAAAAATGAAGATTATATGTCTCATGGTTCCTGAAATATTACATCAACATTGCAACACAAGCACCATTTTTCAAAATGTCGTCCAGAAACATTTGGCCTGGATTAGCAATGTCTACCCAAGCTAAATTATTTCTCGAATGATACAAAAACACAAATCAAAAATGAAAATTTCTGGACAACATTTTTTTTTTAACGCAGGTATATTAAGGGGCCAGGACTATAAAGGAAAAAGTACTGGGGGAAGTGCAAAACTGTATGGCTAGAATCCCCTCTTCTCAAAATATTAATAACATGAAATAGTCTGAGAGAAGACATCCAAAAATAAAAGTAAAAAGAGAGTTACTACAACAGAAGACTATTTCCAAAAGACCTTCGAAGACCGTGAAGATTTTTAGTCTTGGAACTTAAGACAACACCACTGTTGGACTTGGCCCTTTTTGCAGGGTCATCCCTGAACTTTTTGCCTTCCTCCTATATTTTCTCTGACCTGTTTTTGTTGGTTTTATGACTCTGGGCACTTTACCACTGCTGATCAGTGCTAAAGTGCATATGCTCTCCCCATGATAAATTGTGTTATGGATTAGTGACTCCATGATTGGATGATTGGTTTACTTGTCAGTCCCTAGTACAGTGCACGGAGTGTGCCCAGGGCTTGTAAATCCAATGCCGCTGGTG